>APFE031370211.1:0-10858 GCA_000404065.3 Pinus taeda | reverse complement strand
CTAAGTAATAGAGGCAAGTTGTGGAGCTGCCTATTATCTAGTGCTTAGTTTGGAATTAGTTCAAACTGCTCCTAGAAGGATGAGCTCGACCCCTAGAGGCAAGGGAAGAGGTTAGCTTTCCTATATTATGTGTTTTCTTAGTCATTTTGAGAGGTTGGAAGGTTGGACTCTTGTGGGAGAAAATTTTATTGTATATTGTACATCTATCTCTGCAATTTAAAGAAGAAGAAGGCCAGGGTTTTGCAGACATCCTTGTGGATTCTTGTGGATTGTTGTGTTGATGGTGTGTTCTCTACATGTTCTTGTAAGTTTGTTTATGTATTCCACATCTCTCTTTTGCTTGTATTTTGACAGATGAAGTGGTAAAGTTTGAATACATGCTTTGACATGCTCAGCTTTTTAGTTTGTTCAAAATTAATGTTTTCTACCGTCTAGAGAGGATTCAAATGGTTGTTTGCCCTCTTTAGCTCTTTCTCTATCATCCCTGATCATCCATCTCAGATTAAGGCATCAGCGCTCACTCCTACCTTGCCCCAAAGATCCCACTGCAAAAAACTGTGCTCAATCCCCGCACCCTGAATTGTACTCCCTCCAATTGCCACCAAAAAACCAAAAATCTTTAAATCAACCCCCCTTATCAATTTACTAGCCTAATATCTTTGATCCTAATTGGTCAGCTTATCATATTGAAAGATCTACCGAATCTGACCCGAGAGAGCCTTCTCATACCTCGTAGGGCTAGCTACGAGGTGAAATGGTTTGATGTAGCCTTGAGAGTTTGTCTATCTCAGCCTAGGTGAATTCCAAGCGCTAACACATAGTACCTGTAGGTCATAAATACATATATGTTCATCGTTTCAATAAGCTCACTAGCGAATCATCAAGAAGGCTCTATGCCCTCTCCACATATTCACAATAACACTTATTAGTCCATGCATTTATTAGCCATTCATTAACTTATCAAAACATGAAAAGATCCATATAAAGTATACATAATCTGACCATCATATAACCATCAAATAACTAGAGTAAGACCCATGGAAAATCACCCATAGCATAGCCATCATATTCAACACATATTATCATAGACCACAATAGGAAAATATCTCATATTAACATATGGAAATTCCAACCAAGTTAGGGACTTCATGTACCACCTGACCATAGATTGGGCTAAACCAAGCCTCTCTTTCAACCAATCACCCCCATGCCATATTCCAAGCATGAATGTGGGACCATATGGGTTAAATCAAAACAAAACCAACCACAGCTTCAAGAGGCCATGCCAACTCAACCATCAACCACAGTGATCTTACCTATATGGTCCATAAATCACTAAAATCAACTAGATTAGTCTCTACCCAAGCTATGCAAGGGTCCAGGAACTAGTAACTCAAACCACAAATAAACCAGTATTCCATAACATTTGTTCCAACCCGTGGCTCTAGTGACTAATAACTCAACCCACAAGGGTCAAGAGCATTTGCCCCAACTTGCAAGCTCCCAGAACTAGTAAATCAACCCAAGTTGTTCTAGGGCTCCAGAGCGATTGTTCCAAACCACAACTGTAGGGAACCTAAGAACCAATCAGAAAAGCAAGTGGAAAACCAAAAACACTGTGGCTATCTAGGAAATGGCAAGGAAAGGTTGAAATCCAAAAAATCCTCCATCCCAATGACAACACATAACCAAGGAATTGAATGCATATACCATGCATCCAACAGTTAGCAAGGAAATCACACATGCAACCTATTACCTGCAAAGTATCCATATTGTAGCTGTTGATCCAACTATCTCCTTATGGTTCCTTTCTTTCCTTTTCTTTCTTTCTCCAATCCAAGTGAATGCTAGAGGGCTTCAACTATGCTACAATAATTTCCTAAGCATGAAAGTCTATGAGAGTGAGATAATGAACTAGAGCTCCACTACCAAACTGTAAAAAAATGTAGAAAATGTTTCTCTGAATATTTTTGTATCATTGATTTCCCTTTTTTCTTCATTTTTCCTCTTATTTCCTTTGCATACAAATTTGTGTCTCTTCACCTTCCTTTTCTCCTATTTTCTTTTATTTTCATAATTAAATGCCATTCATTGCCTCTTTGCATTTGCCAATTTCCATATCCATTACTAATCCACAAGTGTTTCCCACTATAATGTTTTTCCCACCATTCAACTTGGAATACATGTCCCATGACCTTGGTATTATTTTATTTACATGGAAAAATAAACCAGGGGTTGTTACAATCCCCTATCCCTTAGGGGAACACTGTCCTTAGTGTTCAATGATGCTTATAACAAAAAAAAACATGCTTCCCATGAATCTTTTTAACATAGCTCGATGCAACATTTACAATATACCAAACTGCTGAAAACATGACCACATACAAAACTCAATGTAGTATTTAAAACATACTGCTTATACAAAGATAAACCAAAACACATTTACGAAACACATCTGCTCAACTAGCAAACAAGGAAGGATACATAGCCCGCATTTGATCAACCATTTCCCATGTAGCTTCATTGGGCCCAAAGTGCTTCCACTACACATTAACCTACTCGATTCCTTAGTTCTGGAGCATGATATGTTTTTGTTGGAATATGCATTGTTGGTATAGATGGAACTCTCCCTCTAGTTCCACCTGTAATACAAACCAATCAATCACATGATCAATATCTTGGACATATCTCTTGAGCAATGAAACGTGGAAAACATCATGGCATTTCACTGTTGGTGGCAGTGCAAGTCTGTAGTCCACTCGTTCAATCTTCTCGAGGATCTTAGAAGGCCTACAATACCTAGGTGCAAAATTCGCACATGACCCAATCCTCAAGGAGTATTACAACTCTGCCCATGTATAGACTCAAATGGACTCATCCTCAAGGATTCCTAATACCCATTATTATATGCAAACTCCACAAGTGGAAGGTACTCTTCCTACTTCCTCTACTAATGCATGACATGCATCCTCAACATATCCTCAAGAATATCGTTAAACCTATCTATCTGTCCATTTGTCTGTAGATGATAAGTTGTACTGAAGGTGAACACTCTCCCCAAGCCTTCAAACACCTCCTTCCAAAACTTCGAAGTGAAATTGGCATCTGTCTGATATGATATTCTTTTGAACTCCATGCAATCTCACTATCTCCCTGATAAAGATATGAGCTACCTCACTAGCTGAATTCGTAGATGTTACTACAATGAAGTGAGATACCTTGCTTAATATTTCAACCACAACCATGATGGAATCATGCTGCTTCGATGTCCTTAAAAACATGTAATGAAGTCCATGGAAATAACCTCCCATTTAGATTTTGGCATCGGAATTGATTGCAACAAACCAAATGGGTGCTTACACTCCACCTTCACCTATTGATAGTCCAAAAACCTTACAACAAAATCAACCACCTCTTTCTTTAGATTCATCAGATAGTATAACTTATTAACAAGTGTAAAGGATGAAATTCTCTTAAGATAAGCTTCTTCAACTCACTTCTATTCGACACATAAATCTAGTTGCTAAATTTGACCAAGACATTTACCATGAGGTGATACTCCTCATCCCTATCACCTTCACCCTATTGTTGTAATCTATACTTCAGCTTCCGATACCTATAATCATGTTGTCATGCATTCAAGATCCACTTCAGCAAGTCTGTTTGATATGAATTCATATCTGAAATGTGATTGACCTACACTCTCCTAATAAGATCATCTATAACATTGTTCTCCTTGCCCTTGATGTATTTGATCTTGAATTCAAACTCATTGGGAGTAGCCAACCTTCTCACTTGCCTAAAATTTAGGTTGGGATTGTCAAACAAGTACCTCAGACCACTATGATCACTCATCAAAACAAATCTCCTACCAAGGAGAGAATTTCTGCACATCTTTAGTGCATGTAGCTTCCAACTCAAGATCGTGAGCACATAATACTTCTCATGCTCATTTAACTTCCTAGACTCATAGCATACCACTTTTCCTTCCTGCATCAGGACTCCATCAAGTCCCTCCTTTCAAGCATCTATACATACCATAAATTACTTGTCGGGATCTACAATTTTCAAGACTGGAGCATTTGTAAGAAGATGCTTCTTAAAGCTGGCTACACACTCCTTTTTCCATCCAAACTTATTCTATTTATTTGCAAGGAGGTAATATGATGGCCAATCTTTGAGAGGTGCCTGATGAACCTCTTGTAATACCTGCTAGTCCCATAAATAATCTCACCTTATCCACATTCCTAGGAGATGGCCACTCCATGGTAGCTTTGATCTTTTCTAGATCCACTGTTATCCCCTCCTTGGAAACAACATGTCCCAAGTATTGAACTTCAATCTGAAAGAAACAACACTTACTAATCTTGGCATACAAATGATACTCTCTCAACAATCTCAATATCGTTGCTAGGTGTTCTACATGCTCTTCCTCATTCTTAGAATATATCAATATGTTATCAATAAACACTATCACAAACTTGTCCAGATAAGTACACAACACACTCTTCATCAAGCACATGAAAGTAGCTAGAGCATTGGTCAGACCAAATGGAAATACCACAAATTCATAATGTCCATACCTAGTACAGAATGCAGTATTATAAATTTCTTCTTCTTTAATGTATACCTAATGATATTCTGATCTAAAATCAATCTTTGATAATGTTGTTGTTCCCTTCAATTGATCAAACAAGTCATCAATCCATGAAAATGTATACCTATTCTTGATCGTCACTTTGTTCAACTACATGTAATCAATTCACAATCTGAGAGTACCATCCTTCTTCCTTACAAAGAAAAATGGTTCACCCCAAGGAAATACAATTGGCCTTATGTATCCCTTGTCAAGCATTTATTTAAGATGCAAATTTAGTTCCACCGATTCTGGAGCACTCATCCTGTAAGGTGCTTTAGATTCTGGTGTTGCTCCTAGTACCAACTCAATAGATAAATTCACATCCTTATGAGGTGGTAACTCTAAAATATCTACGGGAAGCACATCCAAAAACTGCTACAACACAAAATACTTATTCAAGACTTCATGATCCTCAACATCCTTCCCTTTATCACTAGAAATATGCACTATAAACAATACACATCCTTTTCGACAACTGCACTTTACTTGCATAGCTATAACCATCCTAACTGATGTAGGATTGTTCTTTACCTGCAAGATTCTCATTTCCCTATCATCACTCAAGCACTCAATAGCCTTGCCATAAAAATCCACTTTATTCTTGTGAATAAACAACTAGTCCATGCCCAAAAGCATACTATATGATCCCAAAGGAAGCACATTTAGGTGTGTTGATGTAAGCATACCATTCAACTCAAATGCACAAGATCTCACGCAATGATGAAATTTTCTCTTGGTCCCTATAGCCAACTGCACCAACCAAGATTATGCATGCACTTCTTTCTTCAAGAAACACTTCTCCACTAGTTTAGGACTAATATAACAATGATTAGATATAGGATCAATCAAAATAGAAACAAATTGATCATGAAGCTTACCTTCCATCTCAATAATGGATGCCTAATGATCAGCTTGTTGTTGTCCACCACTGTATAAATCTAAGGAGCACTCTTCCCAACATCCCCAATTGTATGTGCCTCCTAAGCACTGTATATTTGAGGTCTTCCACCCTGATGCTATGGGAAATATCTCCTACGATACTTTCCACCACAAGTCCAACATCTCAAAGGTTTCCTACAATCGCCTTTGTTTTTCTCCTCATACTGGAATCCATGTCCTCTATCAATTGCATTGAACTTGTTATAAGGTGCTACGTTCTCCTTATCACCTACATCTTGAGGTAGTCCTTTCTTCTTAGTGCACTTTCCTTTAGTTTTCTCATTACATTTCCAATCCTACTTAGGCTAAGACTTGCACTTAGACTACTCATAACAATGCTTTAGTCTCCCAATCAATTCCTGCAATGACTGAGGCTCATCATACTCAATCTAGTATTTAAATGCTAAAGGAAATCCACTGATGAACCTTTGGACCTTTGTGTTCTCATCCCTGAGGTAGGGAACATACCTTAATAACTCCAGAAACTTGGTCGTGTACTTTTTTTCTATCATGGAAACCATCTTCAACTCATATAATTCCTTGGCTTTTCCGTCATAATATCACTCTAACAAGTACTTCTTCCTGAAGAGTTTTTTAAACTCATTCCAACTCATCTCCTCTATCCCGATGCCTTTAACACCCTTCACATCTTCCCACCAGATATCTGCTCTTATTTCTCCTTTTTATTTTATGAGTATTGTATTGGTTTATATGTGGATTATATGGCTATTGTTTCCTTGGTATTTTTGTTGCTATTATGCTGGTTATGAACATGTAATATGACAGTAGCAATGTAGGGGTCTCATCACATTTTCACTTGTAAATGAATGAACAATGTATGTATGGCCTAATGGATGAAACTGGAACTAATGTGTTGAGGCATCAATTCTTATTAGTAATTCCCATATGAGTATGAGACCCCTATGCTTAGATATGTTGTTTACACATGTAGATTACATAGTTGTGATATGTTTGAAAAAATGTTTGTCATGGTTAGTTGGGGTCCAGTAGAGCCCTTATTTAAGTAATTTCATTTGTATCATCATTCCATTTTTATCCTTCTATTGTGAAGGTGCCATTTAGTTATGGGTAGTGACTTGGGCTCTAGGCCTAAAAAAGTGGCTCAAATCACGGGGATGGTGGCACAACATTGAGCAGAAAAGTCCCTAGATGCTGGCATACCATGTTGTCAGAGCGTCTAGAGCCTTTTGGATGCATGCGTGCCCATATCATGGGAGCGTCTGAAGGTTAATTGGTAAAAAAACACAGTGGGACTCAGGGACTGGTTACCTAAGAGGTTGGTATGGTTCCTGAGAGTCTTGTTGCTGATGTGGAAGGTATGTATGATGTGTTACCGTCGGTTCCACTTCCTTAACATGAATTAGGAGGTCAAATCATATCATAGTAAATTATTATCACATTTTTACCCCAGTTGGCCGGTTACTTGGGTTGATGTGGGAGGAGGGTGTTACACTTTACATCTCCATCAAAAGTAATAGGTTTGTATTTCTTGAACTGCTTTGGAAAATATTGCTTCTCACTTATCTTATAAGGATGCTAGTGATAATAATGATGTTGTCTCTTAGAACTGAAAATGGAATAGAATCCATGAGTTCTAGCTCGATTGTCAGGTGTATCCAAAGACTTGCCACCTATGACTATGTCATCCCTATCCAACCTATATCCTGATTGATACCTGCTGTCGTATGCCCCATTAGTATTTTATTCTTGTTCTTGACTAATCTTTAGTTGTCCTTGCTTCTTCAAATATGTAAGGCTCTAAAGGATGACTGCATTAACTTCTGCTTTCTTTTCCTAAGCTCTAGAAAGCCTTTCCATTGCCTCCATCAACCTACTATTATCTTTCTTACAAATTGTGATTTCTGCCTTTAAACTTCTTAGTGTGTTTTCTATATTAGGAGAATACTCATCTTCTTGCTCCTCAACTAATCTGTAAGGAGAATCACGTGAATTGTAATCCACCATTATGATCATCCTCTCTGATATTCTATCTCCTGCAAACATGTCATGTTAGATAAACCAAATATAGGCATAATCAAAATCATACCTCAGTGTGTCTTAAGGGAGGCTATCTCTTCTGTGTGATCAATTAAGGTTAGCACGATATAGATACATAATAAAGTTAACATATCAATCATCTCAACATCATAACATGATGGCGCAAAACTGTAACAATGACTATATACATGATGATCATAGCCACTGCAATGAATGCATAGTAAACACATATAAAATTAACATGCATGCATTACAACATATACTAGCCCATCCAGTTGAAGCGTTTGAACCTGGAAGCTCTTATACCACCCTATAACACCCAACCCCTTATTTACACACTTTAACCCGATCGCTGGGGCAAACATGAGATGAGAGTTACTATGCACGACCTAATTTCTAAGATGCACTTATGGAAAATGGGGTACACATGTCTAGAACTGTTTGCAAACACCTAGTGACACATGATCACACTATTATCAACCTAATTTGAACCAACACTATTTCTATTCAGTTTTGTTTCCTTAAATTTAACACAACTTTCTATTTTTGGTGATTTGTTGAGTCCTAAAATTTTGAGGCCGTGTTGAGGGCCTAAAGGACATTTTTAGGGAAAACAAAGAGACAGGAAAAATGCCAAAAAATTTCTCCAGTATATTCTTTTCAACATCCTTGTGAAGATCTTAAAAATAAGGTATTATGATAGTCAAATGGATATCATCAAGAACTCTCTATGCCCTCTCTACATAGCTGCAATAAGATTTATTAGTCCATGCATTCATTAGCCATTCATTAACTTATCAAAACATGACAAGATCCATAGAAAGTATACATCATCTAACCAACATATAACCAACAAATAAATAGAGTAAAACCAATTTCAAATTAGCCATAATATAGCTATGATAATTAGAACACATGCTCCTAGATCACAATAAGAAAACATCTCATATTAACATATGGAAATGCAAACTAAGTTAGGGACTTCCACCTACCACCCGACCATAGATTGGTCTGAACCAAATTTCTCTTCCATCCAGTTACCCTCACGTCATATTCCAAGCATGAATGTGGGATCATAAGGGTTAAAACAAAACAAAACAAACCATGGCTTCCAGAAGCCACACCACCTCAACCATCAACCATAATGATGTCACCTATATGGTCCATAAATCACTAAAATAAACCAGTTCAGTCTCTACCCAAGCTATCCATGGCTTGAGGAACTAGCAACTAAACCTAAAACTAAACCAGGATCCAAGGAGTAACAACTCAACCCACAAGGCTCCAGAGAGTTTGTCCCAACTTGCAGGCTCTAGGAACTAGTAACTCAACCCAAGTTGTTCCATGGCTTGAGAGTTTTTTTTCTAATCCACAATCATAGGGAACCTGAGAACCAATCAGAAAAATAAGTGGGAAACCCACAACACCATGGCTATTCAAGAAATGATAAAGCAAGGGTGAAACCACTTTCAATCCAGGCAATCCTCCATGTCAATGAAAACACATAACCAAGGAACTGCATGCATATACCATGCATCCAAAAATCGTGAAGGAAATCCAACATGCAACCTATTACCTGCAAAGTATCCCTATTGTAGTTGTTGATCCAACTTTATCCTTGCACTTCCTTTCTTTCCTTTTCTTTATTTCTCCAATCCAAGTGAATGATAGAGGGCTTCAATAATTCTCCATGAATTCTCTAAGTGTGTAAGAGTATGAGAGTGAGAGAATGAACTAGAGCTCCACCACCAAACTGTCAAGAAAGATAACAACTCTTTCTCTAAAGCCTTCTTATCATTGATTTCCCCTTTTTATTCATTTTCCTTCATTTTTCCTCTAATTTCCCTTGCATGAAAATTTGTATCTCTTCACCTTCCTTCCTATTTTCTTTTATTTTCATAATTAAATGCCTTTCATTGCCTCTTTTTCTTTTCCAATTTCTATGGCCATTATCAATCCACAAGTTATGCCCACTATAATGTTTTTCCCACCATTCCACTTGGAATATGTGTCTCATAACCTTGGTCTTATTTTATTTACATGGAAAAATCAACTAGGGGCTGTTACAAACCCCTCCCCCTTGGGGCAACACCATCCTTGGTGTCTAATGAAAACTATAACCAAAAAACACATGTTTCCCATGGAGCTTTATAACATAGCTCGATGCAACATTTGCAATATACCGAACGACTGAAAATAAGACCTCCATACTACTTATTGGAGCTTTATAACACAACTCAATGCAATATTTACAACATATTGCTTATACAACATAAACCAAAACACATATACCAAACAAATATGCTCAAATAACAAACAAGGAAGGACACATAGCCCACATCTGATCAACCATCTCCCATGTAGCTTCATCAGGACCAAAGTGCTCCCACTGCACTTTAACCTGTTAGATTTCTCAGTTTTAGAGCATGAGTTATTTTCGCTATAATATGAGTTGTGGTTCTAGCTGGAACTCTCCCTATAGTTCCACCTATAATACAGACCAATAATTCACATGGTCGACATCTTGGATATATCTCTTAAGCATTGAAACATGGAAAACATCATGTAATTTCATTGTTGCGGCAATGAAAGTCTGTAGGCCATTGGTCCAATTCTCTCAAGGATATCAAAAATCCCACAACACTGAGGTGCCAACTTGGAAAATGACCCAATCCTCAAGGAGATCCTCTTTTCCTTGATGTGCAAGTACACATGCTCCACAACCTGCAACTCCTTGAATTCTCTGTGTTGATCCGCGTAAATATTCTTCCAGTCCTGTGCTGCCTTCAAGTTCCTCTCAATACCTGCATCCCCTATTCCATCTCAGCCAAAATATCCAATCCAATTAGCACCATGTTCACTGGATCACTTGATCCAGGTGGATGTTGGTGGCCACCCACCTATCACATTTGGACCCCCACAATTGTCTCTTTTAGCATTTTCAACTTCCTTAATTGTAGCACAACTTACTATTTTTAGCAGTTTTTCGGGTCCTGAACTTCCGGAGCCGTTTTGAGGCCCTAAACGACGTTTTTTGGGGAATCCAGGGGCAAGATGGGTCCATGGAATGGACCGATGTTTCCCGTTCCAACAATGGTAGTTCTCGGATAGATCTTTCTAACGAGCTATCATACGCGTCAAACGGAGATCGTATGCCAAAGTTAAGACCCTCGGGAAATTGATGTACCAATTTACCCAAAACGGGGCCCACAATTTGGCGTTTCATCTTCTAAGGGTCGGTTTTGGAATGTGAAGGGTTTT
>APFE031370190.1:0-11427 GCA_000404065.3 Pinus taeda | reverse complement strand
GGATCTTTATATTTCTTCGTCAAGCAATGTTATGTTTAAAATTTTGCTCTTCAAGAATAACGTTTTGATAATAAATAAACCCTTCACCAATAAAATTTTGAATAAAAAATTACCTTTCAATAATACAATTACATTAAAAAATTTCACATATTTATCATAAAAAAGAAAAAAGAAAAAATTTCACATATTTATCATAAAAAAAAGAAAGTGAAATGTTCATAACACACAAATGGCTTATTGAGCCCTAAATCTTATTATTTCTTTGTAATTAATAATGATAATATATGTTATTTTCTAAAATATATATTTTATATCAAAATTTGGGAATAACCAAATTCACAATCAAATTAAGATTAACATTAATTGTTAAAGATTAAAAGTACATGATTGTAAGTTTGTCCAAAAAATTATACACAATTCTTAATAGCAAAGACCATTCAATGGGGCTTACTTTGGCAAGCTTGATATATTTTAAACTTTAAACAAATTAGAAAAATCACTGATTGATTTTAAATTAAAAAGTGCTTTGAGGCATAGTAGAGCAGAATGATAGTGGATAATTTTAAACTAAAATATGTCATAAAACAAAGTAAAAGCAATCTTTGTACTATATAATGATTTGTTGTAGAATGATAGTACCTTTGGAAAATAACTCACAAGGTGGTGAAAAATAACTATATACACTACCCATTCCGGATGCGGGTGTTAATGCTTGCATTTATGTGTAATCTTCACCCACGCTCCGACCACATGCTACCACGCTATCGACAGATGGTCACCATGGGCATCGGGCTGGCATCTGCCTCCAAGGCATTCATGTGCATTAAAGGCTCTTCAATGCAGGGGCCTTTCCAAGGTTCAGCAGACAGATTTTTTAATATGGCACAAACATTCCTCTGCCTGGGTATGCAGTTCGGCACTGGCTTTGATAATTTGGAAGATCAGGTCAGCGTGGAGGCGGGAAGTTCTTAAAGCAGTATACCCACCCTCGCGGCCATCCTCTGCCTAATCTTCACGGGGATTTCTAACTCGGCTCATATGAAGGTGAAGGTGGCAATTAGGCTGAAGAATCTTCAGGGTAATCTCTCCTGCGACATTTGTAGCAATAGAAGCAGTTGCAGACTTGGTAAGATAAGCCCGTAGAGTGTTGCTGAGTTTATTAAGCTCATAATGGCTCCTCGCACTGGACACAAGGTGCCTCGCAGGGGTGGTCATTCCGGGTAGAAGAGTGACACTAGACACAGCGGACAGTCAAGTCCGAAGCGCATTTCACCTTTGGCTTGCGCTTCGCCTCCCTCAGACGACTCGACGCACTCAGACGATCTAAGCAACACAGTGCAGATAGCGACATTCTACTACTGCCGCAAGAAGAATAAGCCAATGGTTAAAGCCAGTATCACTGTTATCTTTGATGAGGAGGATGAGAAGGAAGAGAGTTGCAAAAATGATATGGGAGAGAAGACGTCCACCACCTCAGAAAACTCTTCCAAGTCAAAGGATAACTCTTACAACCCAAATTTACAGAGCAGAATTGAGGAGGATAGCACATTAGGCTACTCTGCAGAGCAGGAGGAAGCCTTAAAAGAACTCAGCAGTCTCAAAAGGAAAGAACCCATGGATACTGCTGAGGGAACTCTTGAGGCTCAAATGGAATCCCATCATAGCGAGTCCCCCCCCACTCAGAGCGGTTTGAAGAATGAGGAAGTGGATGACTCTTTTGATTATGCCCTGTACCTCAAATTGCCTCCTGGCTATGACTGTATCGAGGACGTTCCGGAAGGTGTGGAAGTGACATGGGAGCCAGACCCGGTTCGTGCAGCAGAAGATCGGAAGAAGAGGGCGATGGAACGCGAAGCTGAGGCGAAGAAATCCCAGAACAAATGACTATAGAAGATTCAGGGGTAAGCCTGCCCTCAGGTGAGCCTCATCTTTTTGTCTTTTTGCTATGTCACGGCTTGATGGAGTGCCGCCTCTGATGTTTTGCTGCCTTGACATTCTGTTTCATGTAACAGATCTCGGGGTCTGGGTTTTTTCTCTAGCTGTTTCTGTCTGTCTCAGTCGAGTTTTGTATGTCCATGTTGGTCCAGGTTACAGTTCAAACCATTTCTTTTGGTCTTTTTGTATACTCTAGCTTTTGCAAGCAGAAATACCAGATTGATGAGAAAAGATATGACAGAGAGCTGATCAATCGCTCTCAGAGGTGTATACATCTTGTAAATATTTTTTTTCCTTTTTTAATATAATAGTTTAGTCTTTACACAGAAAAAAAAAAAAAAAAAAAAAAAAAAAAAAAAAAAAAAAAAAAAAAAAAAAAAAGTGAGTACCTAAGTTTTCTCTTGCAAATTCATTAGTCGTGAGTTATTTTCCACTCACCATTTTGTAAAGGTTGCAAAGTGGGCCAACATTATAGGATTATTTGGAACTCTTAAACATTAGAGTGGTAGGGTTTCCTTGTTTAAATTTTGTTTTGGAATTTTATTGCATAGTAAGATTTTCAAAATAGAAAATGTAGAATTGATTAAAACTCATTCATGTTAACGCTCTACATAATTTTAACAGAATTTTGTTTTGGAATTTTACTGCATAGTAAGATTTTCAAAATAAAATATGTAAAATTGGTTAAAACCTACTCGCATTAATGCTCTATACAATTTTAATAGACAAAAAAAGAATATACGCAAAGAAAACCAAGCACATTTTTTAATGGTTTAATGGCCCCCATCCAACCACGAAGGTATTAAGGCCATGCTGAGATAGAGGAGATTGCCTCCAAGGTTACGCAACCAAACAAGTAAACCCACATGGAGTGCAATGATTTTAGCGTAGCTCAAATCAATGGAGGAGGCCTTGATTTTACAAGGCACGAAAAGTTTGGTATACACGTGATTCTTCAATTGCATGTCCCATCCATGATTCGGTGCTCTCAGTGTGGAGTCACTGTAAGTTGTCTCTTACACATTTTTTTTTAAGAATATTACAGAATTGGGCACATTCAAGCATGATTTAGAAATAAATCAGTCAATTCACTGAGATTACTCTAGTACTCTTTTGATACATTAGTTGAAGATCATAAATTCTCTAATACAACGTGTCAAATCAATTTCCATTGTACATTTTAGTAGACAAGAGAGGCGCAAGGACATGCAACATTGATGTCTGCCTAGTAGTAGTCTTACTCCATACTTGGTGAATAAATGGATGGATGTGACACCATGACAGGGTCCAGTCCAAATGAAACAGAGCTTGATATACATTATTAAGAACATTTTTGGAAAATAATAACCCATCAAAAATACGCCTTGTAAATTTTAGAACACATCAAGAAAGATGGTTATACAAAATTTTTGAACATCAAATACGACCAAAATGCCCTATAACGGGCATTTTGCCCGTCAAATTTTAACCTTGCATAGATGTGAAAAGATGAGGTACATTACTAATGAGGAAATGAGTCAACAATGTTCCCAAAATATGGTGAGGACATGGTTGATTAGTAAGTATGGAATCAGATTTTTTTAATGGAACTAGTAAAAGGTTGACTTGCTTTTTCGTTTTTTTGTTTTGTTTTGAGAGATGTTTCTCATATTGCAGCATGTGCATATTTTCAATATGAAGATGTATTATATGAAGTGAAGTCGACTTATACCATCAACTATTTAAGCTTCTTTTAACTAAAAGTTGTGTGCAACCAACCGCACCCCCCACCCCCCCAAACACACAAACATATATATATAAAGAGAAGTTGATTTGCCTTTTTTTTTTGTTTTGAAAAACATTTCTCATATAGTAGCATGTGCATCTTGGGAGATGTATCCAATGAAGTAAAGCCAACTTGTACTATCAATTCTATAAATTTCTTTTGACTAGAAAGCCATATACACCTTCCATATATATGGGAAAAAAAAATGATTTACAACATTTAACTACTCAAGTTTCTTTCAATTAAAACATTATAGAATGAGGGTTATTTTGTCAAAATAATCTAAAATTTATACTAAACCTCAATTGCTTTTGCTATATCAAACAAACACAAATATAAATATACATTTTGAGAAACTTGAATCTTAAAAAAAAAATCTTACTTAACAAGTCATTATTAAAAATGACTTATTATTTTGTGTTATTAAATATTTTTATTTTTTAAAACATATATATAAATATTAAAAATGACTTTATTAAAATATTTTATATTTTTAAAATATATATAAATATTAATTAAGTTTAATTTAATAAACTTATATTTCTCAATAAATACAAATATTAAAATTCCCAACAATTAATTATAACATGGATACTTAATAAATGTGATGTTATATTTATTAACGAAAAGACCCTTGTATGTAAAATAGAAAGCATGCAAAGTTTTGTTTTAAATGAGTAGAGAGGAGTTGGCGCAAGAATGCATGTGTTTAATAAGTAATATGGGTGCTTAAATAAGTATATGGTTAGATATATCAATGGAAAGAGGCTTATACATTTGTAAGGATAAGGATTTACTTTTTTCATAACATATATGGAAAGAGTTGGTTCTGTTAAGATATAATTTCTAAATTATTATAAATGTAAGAGCATAAGTGTTAAAGTTAGTCTTTTTAGTCCTTGCCTTTCTGGGGCTAGAGGGACTATTGTAATCGATTTTGTTAAGCTGCAATAGTTTGCACATAAATTAAGCGAAAGACAGAGCTTATTAATCCAAAGTTTTAATTTAATATTTTATAAACAACTTTTTTTCAACGAATAAAAAAATTTCTCACTGTTATTTCAACGAATAAGAAATTTGAAGGTCTTATTTGGCCTCATATCGAGGGAAAATGTTATGAAACTTAGGTTAAATGTCAAATGATATCACGAATTTAAGTTTCAAGTAAGTAATGATGACATTAATTCGTGGACATTTTATGTTTGCATTTTAAGAGCATATTTATTTTCATGTTTGCAAAGGTGCCGAGGGTTTACGAAATAGCTGACACATGTTTAAACATGCAGTACTCCACTTGTCTAGAAATATTCTACTTCTCTTCCCCTTAAGCGGTTGCCTTTTCTTCTCTTCACTTCCCTTTTCATGGTGATCCATCTCACTTCTTGTTATGGCTCACTTCTTGGTTCTAGTTGTGAGCAACATTCAACTTGTTGTTAATCGTTGCAATCACTACATGGTTGTTCATAATGTCATGGAAGAAATACAAAGGAGAAACCAGAGGATTACAAAACTTGATAACGAGTCTAACACTTCTTCCAATGTGAAATTCATAGAAGACATTAGAAGAAAGCAAACCCAAATCATCAAAACCGAGAATACCTCAAAAAAAAAACTTTGTAGCAAAGGTAAATACAATTATAGAAGCAAAGGTAGCATCAGTAGCAGTCGATTAAGCTAGTGTTGATGCGGTCACAAATTCATATCCGTCTTATGGTAGATCCAGTTAGTGAAGCAGCACCAAAGCAAGCAACAACATATCTTGTTGTTTTACATCCTACATGTAAATATCAATATCTAGATACATAGCCATAACCTACAACATCAATAACAAGGAGAGCTTGAACAGATCTAGTTGCTTGGTGAATCCCAGCTCCTTAGGGAGCTGCAAACTTGGATAACAAGTCTAGGAAATTTTAGTAGTATGATCAGTGTTCCTGCAACGGCCGCATCTAGCCATGTCTTTCTTTTCATCATCCAATGAACTTTTCAGCACTCATAGAGCTTCTTAACACTCGTAAAAAACCACTCATTTGTGCTAGCACCAGTTGCATATCTATTCCGAGTAGCAGTAGATTGAGGTTCAGTAAGGGAAGTCCTTGATGCAACATATGTACCAGTGGATGTGTTTGAGCACCACAAAGTATAACAAAATCCCTTAACTGTAGTAAATACTGGTAGATTCACAATCACAAAAACCTTGGCTAGGTCAAAACAATCTTCTGTGATTCATGGTGACTTACTTTTTCAACTGGTATTCAACAACAGAAGAATTGAATTTCCTGCATTTCTCATGCAGATAGTCAATAAATAAGATGCAAAGCCATATCCTACAATTATTGTTAAGGTGGTTTGCAAGCTATAGGGTATTAAGGCTTTAGAGCTGGAAGCATCGTCAAAGAAAGGTGTGCCTAGTGACTTTTGGTCAGTTTTAAAAAGATATGGTTATCAATCAACCAACAGTTATTCTTAGAGCTTGTTTCATTTTGGAGGTAACTTTTTTGTTATACAGTTACTTTTCATAGGCTTGTAATTTACAGTTTCCTAGAATGCATATTTATGAGTAGGAAAAATGTTATATTAGTTTCTTTCATAATTGAATTACGATTGATATTATTATAAGAAGGATAGGGAAAATGCTAACTGTCAAAAATATTGCCTGACATATATTATAACAGTATCTACAGTGACCACGTTTATACCCAATCTTGTTTCTTCTTTTAAAAATATCAAAGAAAACCTTGCAGTACCCTTCCCTTGGTAATTTTTGTATCCTTCTCAATTCAATTAAGGGTTTAAGGTTGTTGAAGCTAAGAAACTCCAATTAAGGGTTTAAGGTTTTAGTCCCCAACCCGGTAGGTGCCAGAGGAGCCTGGAAGATATAGAAATCATGCCATTACTTCACAGGTAGGCCGACCGGGCCACATATACCCTCTTTATTTATTTGTATTGATGGGATTTTTTCATTTGCGTGCATTATTACATATATAATACACACACCTTGCACAAACCAACCAACCAACCCAGGTAGGAACCCCAGTCTTACTAACGCCTTCACCTAGGAGCATGAAAGAACTATCAGCCAGGAAGACAAACCCCATACCGAGTTTGATTATGTCCACCTATATAGATTGGATTATTAGACAAATGCTAGTCAAGAAAGAATAATACATAACATGGTAACACCGACCTATATATTATAAATAATGCAACTGTATTCTATTATAAAATTATATGTATCTATATGTATACGGTGATTCTTATGGAATTTTGTGTTTTCTGTTACTATATTGGCACTTTTGGCACTTCTTGCTTAGCAGGGACTAGTTGCTCTACAAAGTTTCACAGTTTACATTATATGTCAATATGGATATATCCGACAATAGGTTCCTTATAACAAACAAAATTTGCTACAGTTCACAACTCATTTAAAATCCTCACCCTCGTCCATTGGTGTTTGATTAAGGTATGGACACATGTAAACCTCTTTCTAATTGCCAACACTCGATTCATTTAGATTTGTATTTAGTATCCTGACTTTCTCATGTAGATTTGCAAGCTATTGGCAAAGTGCCTTGATCTCGTCCATCTATCTAGTTGTCTTGTCTTACAATATTTTAATTTCCTCAAGCACATTTACATAGGTTTCCATATGTTGTTGTTGCTGCATATTCATCACCATCATGTCAATTTGGCTGACATCCATTTTCTCAGTCAAATGAGCTACTCATTCCTTATTTGCAAATAAATGGCCTTTCACGACCACTGTCTCCCCAAGTTGTCCCCTTACCGCTCTGCATCGACCCCTATCCGAGCCCTAGAAAGTTGCTTCCTTCTTCAATGGTCGACATTGTCTCCCCCAAGTCTCTATCCTCAACACACCATACCTTCTCCCCTTGATCACTTCCAATGTAGTTAGGAGTCTCAAAACTCCATGATTCGATGAAGCTCTCAGTTGGCCAGTCTAGAGTGGTCACGTTCCATTATCTTCCACAGTCGCCAAATGACACAAGGCAAGCCAATTTGGCATCCTCTCAACAGATTAGTATTTCGTTTCTGTCCATGATCAATGCTCCTTGAATTAACACCATGATTACTAATCAGGGCCATAGAGCGAACCCATAAGACAACTTGAGCCCCCATGAGAAATAGGTAAGTCCAATCCCGAGCTGCACATAGCCACAAATTTCTCAAACGTCGATACCAATACCAAACTCTATATAGAGGTTCATTAATCATTCATGTGATGTAATTCAAACCAAAACAATCTTGAACAAACCTATCCCATGCAAACACAAGACTTTACAGCGATAACACCTAGAATGTTTCGCCCACCCATGTTGCCCAAACATTTACTTGGCCAAGCAACAAGCAAGGATGAAGACCAACTCGAGGTTTGGAGATTTCAATAGAGGAGAAGGGCACAATGAATAGGTCGTGGCTCCAAGGGACCTGCCATACTCTGCGACATTCCCTCAAAATATCACTCCTTGTGTACCTCTCAAAATAACAACCCATGACATTATACTACTCTACATCCACGACAATTTACAGTGTTTCTCCCAAATCCAACATGAGGCAAAAGTTAGTGCTACATATCTATTCATAATGGCCTTGAATCCCATTGTGATCATCAACGAATGTGAGGGTATGAGATATAATGATATTGTGTCCTTGGGCTTGCATCCTGCATACGAGGAGAATGAAGCTCTGTGCCTTTTGCATGCATCGACTTTACTCTAGGCGCCACGATAGCCGTTGGGCTCCTTGCCCCCTTTTTTATTTGGAATTTGTCCCATTTGTTTAGTTGATCCTGATTATTTATTGAAATTTAAATTTTATTTTGGATAATTAACTTTACCATTTGGATTTCAACGAAGACCATCATCTTGAGGTGCCATTGACCTCTAGTTGCCTAGCCTGAAGTTGATAGTCTTGATTAAGACATTTGTTCGCTTCTTCGTTTTGATTTTTAAATATATGGAAGTACCCTTTTTGTGGAATGTCATCAAGGATCCTCCTAATTCGGTTTAAAAAGGTTCCTCAGGTGTTTATCACGAGGCGTTGTGCCTTTGAATAAGTGTTGAATGGTAATAAATGAGTAGCCCAAAATTATGATGTTGGACACTTGAGCATCTTTGGCCAAGATAAGACCTTATAACAAGCTGTACATTTCTGCTTGATTGTTTGTGATTGAGCCAAGTCCCCATGTAAATGTTTTGACCAAGTTTCCTTCCGGTCAAGACACCTCTTGTTCCTACCACCCCTTCAATTTTCATATTAATTAAAATTTAATTTGTGTATAATTAAATTTTGAGTAGTTTAATTATTATATATTTTGGCATTGTATATATATTTTGGGATAAATTTGCCCAATATTTGAAAGCAATTTGTTCGAAATGTAGATTTAAGCTATGTAGAATTTTCAAAACATTGAACCCATATGTGTGTGTGTATTCAAAAACTTAATTTATTATTGCATTCTTACTAAGAATTGTATCATCGAATTTCAACCATATAACCAAAATATAGAACATTTAAACTACGTATTAATTTTTTTATTACTAACCCATACTATTCCAAAATAAAATAAATAAATAAATAAATAAATATATATATATCTATATATTATCATATATAATATATATTATATATATATATAATATATTAATATATATATTATATATATATATATAATTCAATTAGACCTAATGATTAAGAGCATATGTTGCCTCTTAAGAGGTCACAGGTTCAAATTCATAGGGGTAGAGTATGTACACCTCAGTAGATTTAGTAGTCAAATCGCTGTGTAGAGGCAGGTTCCTTATCCCACAGTAAGGGGGTCTCATAGACTAATTTGGTGTCTGACTTGGATGTGACCTTAAGATTAAATCATTCTTGGTGCCACCATATAAGTCAAATGACATATAAACGTCAATATGCATCAATCCATTATAAATATCAAAATAGACAAGCACATCAACACAATTATTGTTCAAATATAGCCGTTACTTGAAATTATGTCTCTACATTGCTCTCTATTTAAGCCTTTGCCATGGTCTGCCTCTTCATTTGGTCCTGACGATGAACCACACTTGTTGGTTTGAAACGTGTCGGCCCAAAATTTCTCTTATGTGATTTCTACCGAAAGTCTTTGCTTAATTCATCATGGATCACAGAACCCTGAATACAGAAAATATATAGTTTGAGTTGGCCTAATGAATAAGAGCATGTGTTTCTTCCTAAAAAAATGCAAGTTCAAATCCAAAATAGGGTAAAGTATGTATGTAGTTTAAGTGGGCCTCATGGTTAAGAGCATGCATTTTTTCCTAAAATGTCACAACTTCAAATTCAAAATGGGGTAGATTATTATGCCTTTCTAAATTTTAATAATTGCTCAAATAAGGAAATCTCATATACCAATTCAATATCAAATTTAGTCTTCTCATGAGACAACTAAGTGGTTGGCACAATGGAATGTTATCCCTTCAACCCGGTTTTAAATCCCATGGGGGACATCTTTCGAGATTTGTTACTTTTCTCTAGTAGATTTTGCCCAAAATCTAATGATTTTTAAGAATTACAAGTTTGAGTTGTTTAATATGCAAAGTTCAAAATTGTATTTTAAATAATAAGAAATCACAATCTTCCTTAAAATTGTATTTACATATATAGAAAAAATTCATTTCAATTATTAATTATACTACCCCAAACATTTTATTTAACTTTAATAAATTATAAAGGAGTTGTTTTAGTGCGACTTTTTGGACTTTCCGGTGCTAGAATCGAGTGGAAAAAACTGAGGTGAAATTTTGATTTGTGTTATTTAAACGTCTTTTTTTTATTGTATATATGGATTTAACACCCTGAAAAATCCTTAGAGCTCTTCGATTCTGCAGGGTTACCCATCAAGCTTGTGATTTCAATAAATTCCTGCTAGATTTTAGAGAAATTAGACCAAAAACCCACTAGAAATTTTTCCGAAATATCACCCTAAAAACAACTCAAATTATAAATAAATAAACCATAACCATTAACTATAATAAATTATAAACCACATTGACTCATTAATTTAAAATTATGATTAAAAAAAATAAATATTGATTTCGATAAATTATAAATAAATTAGTAAATTCATAAGCACATTGGGGGATCATTTAAAATTATATAAAAATATGGGTCCAACCTGTGAACTAGAAATATACTTATAATTTAAATATTTTAAAATTTAAAATTAAATTAATTTTAATAAATGATTATAATAATTTTTTTTTAGAGGTTGTTCATGGTAATTCTTTTAAACCCTGACGAACTAGACTTAGCAAGGCATAAACCCTTCAAGGGCTCCAATAAATCAAACCTATAACCTCCAATGGATGAAGTATTTATTAATAAAAACTCAAAACTTAAGACGTACCCCTTACGGCCCAAACTACCCCTTACGACTCTAAATTATTATAATATTGATTTAATTTTAAATGTATTTAAATAAATAAATATATATTCTATATTCTTTGAAGACCGGACCAAAACATACATACTTTTGCACGTATTTAAATACATGAACCACTACAATTTTAAATTCCTAAACAAGCTAACTCAAACTTATAATAAAAACGTAATTCCAAACCAGGGTTAAGATATATTTAACTCAACAAAACTTTCGGCCGGCTAATCTAAGACGGAATTGACGGATTTTAAATAATAATAACAAAAAGCTGAACAGTACC
>APFE031370175.1:159662-187799 GCA_000404065.3 Pinus taeda | reverse complement strand
TGGCGCAAGTGGTTGCCTTCTCTCGAAAGGCCGGAGAGCGGCTGGTCGCTGTGGACCCACATCTGCATTTTAAAGATTATTACTATCAGTTTTGAGACGATATAAAAATAATAAAAATTAGCATTAGGAAAGTGTTGAAAATGATTACCTGAGTCATCCCACTGCTCTCCTAGAGGAAGAGCCATGTCTGGGTCTCCACAAAAGTCAATCCCAGCATATGGAAAATCCTGGATAAAAAAGACCTGATGTTCCAACCACTGGAAGAACTCAGGTTTGAACCGGATGACCTCGGTCCCCTCGTCAGGATGACGGGCCATGACTGCGACCCATCGCATCAGTCTGGGCTCTCGGGGATGCCCGGCTACAACTGTGAGGTGCTGTGGGATGAGCATAGGAATCCTCTCCAGGCCAAAGCTGACAACTATAGCACCATAACCAAAAGTCTTTAGCCGTCCGTTCTTGGCCCTGGTCAATTGGCCCTTCACGTTGGCCAACACAGCATTGCACCAGTTGAAAACGGTGCCTTGAAAGCAATCGACTGCCATACGCATCTGGGATCCGGTGGAAATGTGTAAAGCGACAGCCCCGCAAAGTCGAGTAAGGGTTATGTACTTGATGTCTATCCCTTTGTCTCTAGACTGCCTGTTGCAGTACTCTAATCGAAGGCTATCGACAGACTGGCCACCCACCCTAGCCCCGAACAGGGTCAAGTCAACGTCTCTCTTAGGCAAACCGGTAAAAAAATATATGTCTACCAGCTCAATCTCGAGCTGGTGGCCACCAATCAAGAAGCACTGATCCTGGACGTTCCACCTATCAACCATCCACTGCAAGAAATCCACCTGAGCCCTCATGCCAGGAATGGCCCAGTATTTGTACAGTATTCATGCCCTTAAAGCATCAAGCGAAGGTTGATGATTCCATGCAGCTGCATCCACATCCTCGTGCTCACGTTCTCTCCAATCTAGCATGACGTACTCCCTACATCAAGCCAAAAGTTCAGTTAGCATGCTAGAAAAGTTTTTCTTTGGTCAAATTTTGAGTATTTTGGGTTGAAAACCCTTGCGCCGGGGTACGCACCCTTCCTTTAGACACAGTTCTTGGGACCGCACTTTGTTCAAAGGAAAGGTGCGGAACCCGACCTTTTTCCCAATGGAGAAAAAGTCGGGGTCCGCAGGTTTGCAGTGGTGGGCCTGCGTACCCCAAGCGCGGGTTTTTCGCCCAAAAACCCTCCTAAAAAACCAAATAAATGACTAAAATGAAAAAACTAAACGGATGAAAAACAAGAGGAGGATGATGTGGATTACCTGGTGAAGACAGCGTCCGATTCCGACGGTTGGATTCTCCACAATCCTCTCGGGAAGTTTTCAGAGCAAATGCACTATTTCCTCACCCAAATCACAAATGGTAAAAATGAATGGTAAAAACCCCTTTTTATAAGTTTTTTGAGTAAATAAATGCAAATTTATTTATGTTTCACTTTAAAAAGGTATTATTATGACGTTTTTATCTCTTTCAAGCAGGTATGAGTAATGTTCGTGTTTTTGTGCAAGATAACAGGATTATTCAGGCGAAATTGATCATTTTCAACCAGAGTCACCTTTTAAGCCCTTTTCTGACTCCTAAAACATGAAAAGATTGCCGAGTTTCTCTTTTAAACTCGTTAAAACGGAATTAAAAGACGGTCGATTTACAACTCTTTTTCGACCGTAAAAATATAAAAAGATCGTCGGATTTTTGTCGTTTCAAATTCGATATTGGTTATAAAACGACGTGTCCTTGGTCGCTTTTTTACTTTTTCGGATCAAAGACACTAAAACGAAAAGTACTCCTTGGTCGTAAAAGATCAAGCGGTTCTCTCAAGTATTATTTTATACTTTTTCGGGCTTGGGAGACACAAATTTACGAAAAAGTCAAACCTTGGAGTCTTCTTAAGTTTTTTTAGACTCTCTAAAAATGAAAAACGCCGAGTTTCTCCTATACTGGACTCGTTAAATTTCGACAGTAAAGGGCCTGTTCTATTACAAACAGGAACGGATCACTCCTTCTTAGGGTTCGCATTTTAAACTAAGTTGGACTCACCAGAAGGGTGAGCTTATAATCAAGCATATGTTATCCTCCTCAAGCTTGTAAAAAATAAAGAGGTACTTGCCAGAAATGGTGGGGGAAAAAAGAGAAAAGTGAGTCTGTTTGTCATACTTTATAACCACTCTTGAACACGACACTTTCATTCACCTGAGTTGGGAAATCCTTTACCTAACAGTTGATCGAACCATATTGAAAGTCTTCAGCCGGTTTCTGGGTATTAAATTTGGGTCAATTATCACCAAACCATCTGTCGTGTCGTTATGTGTTCAAGAACTCAGTGCAAATAAGCCATTCATCTGCAAAATGTCTGTCATCCATCTTGACCATCCCTGAGTCAGTCCCTGCAACTAAATTTCTTCAACTTGATCTATGATTTCCTGTCGTGAGCTTGCTTACGACGGAACGCTTTCTATCGACTCCAACTCATTATCTAGAAAGATGATCTAGGAATCGTCAGTACCTTGAGATCTGCATGCCTCAATGGCAAGTTTCTCGCCTTCGATGACAGTTTACATCATTGACTTTCGATCGAAGGATTCTGTGACATGTTCGACATCAACACATCTTATCACATTTCATGGATTGTGCTGAGTACTTTGAGAGCCATTGTCATTATTGGTGGTTTCTCTCACGCTTGTTAACAATTTACATCATTGACTGGTAATCAAGTGGTTTCTACCATGTTCGACTTCGACACATTCAATCACATGGATAGAATCGTACTGTTTCGAGACGTAGAGATGAAGACCCTGGATCTAGTTTCCACCATCCAGGTTGCGAGGAATTTTGTATTCATTATATTATGGACTATTCATAAACAGATGGTTGTGTCCATACTGTGTCCACATGTGTCTGTACTTATGATGTGTTACGGATCATTCCTATATCAGAGCAGTAGTTAGTCTTCTAGTCAGTTTCCAGTCTCTTAGTCAGTTTTTATCTGAGTATGGGAATGCCTACCTCAGCAATGATATGATCTCATATATATATTTTGCATTGAATGTTTTTACAGGTTCCAATCGAGCTCTCTGCAAGATGATCCTCGAAATGATAAAGCACTTCACTCTTCCTATATGATAAATGAAAAATCCTCATATACTACAAACTTTGCACTTTAGGGGCAATCTAGTACACAAAAATATCGTCACCTTGATTATTTGCAGTCGGTGTAGGCCTATCATTACCTATACCAGCTTCCTAAGCAAGTCTTAAACCTCAGCTCTTCAAAACAAGCTTGAGAAATGAGAGAAAGATATCAAAAAAGCAATGTAACTCTGGTTCCACACTTTCTCTCACTTTTGCCTGCGGGCCCGCACCTTTTGTTCAAGATGTCTGCGTACTTATACGCTCTGTATGTAAAGGGGAGGGTGCGTACCCCTGTAAAAGTCAAAAGGCGCAATTTTTATCTTAAAAAACTCATCTTGGGTTGATTCTAGAGTTTTCTAGAAGGATTTGTTACGTGGATTGTTCGCTCCAAGTGGTTCATGCATCCCATAATAGGAGGAACTAATCCCTTGTTGAGAGGAGCTATCCCTTTGAAGAAGGAGTCTATCCCTTTGAAGGAGGAGCTGGTAACTGATCTCCATTGCACTATAAATTGAGGCATTGGGTCAGTGGCCAGAGAGGTTAGAAGCTGAACTTTTGAGGGTAAATGCTAGTGAAATCAAGACTTCCTATTTGAGCTTAAGAGGAAAGATTACATACCTTTTTGGCTTCATTAGGGAGTGAGTGAAGCTTGTCAAAGTAGAGGAGACTTCTTGTTGGACCCTGGGAGGAGCTTGTACAGCGTCAAGGCAAAGGTTGTAAGGTTCTTCTCCTTTTGAATTAATACAATCAAGCTCATTTTCTCAACAAGTATCTCATGTTATTTGTTTCATGGACTCCTTGACTTTCATGTTAAATATGTTTTATAATATTGGATTTTCAGGTGCTATTTAATCGTTTGCCTTGTTTGTGCTTGCAGGTTTGCGACAAAGGAACTTACTTGGATCAAAGGAGCGAAGGTATCTCCAAACTTGCGTTGGACATGAGGTAAGCCCTTAAACACATTTGTTTGCCATTATTTATAAAGCGCATTTAGAGAAAGATAGTGTCTGGTTGGTTTGTTTGTCATTTGGTCTTCATTAGATTCTAGGAAGGTCTGTCTTGTCCGCAAGATCGACTAATTCCGCATGACACTACCCAAACACTTAAGGTTCAAAAGGTGCCTCCAACAGAAATGGTTGAAAGAAGAAAATAAAGATTTTGCTACTACTGTGATGAGAAATACTCCCCAAGACATAAATGTAAGGAACCCAAATTCTTTCAAATTGGTGTTACTGATCACATCTCATCTGAGGAATCCCCACCCCTTGAGGGACCAAAGGATGAAGTTGAGGAAACCCAGTAGGACAATGAACTCCCAGCTACATCATAGGAACCATTTATCTTGCTACATGCTTTAGTGGGCATTTCTGTGCCTCAAACTCTCAAAATCAGAGGCTTTATTAAATATTGCTCTGTAGTAGTATTGATTGATAGTGGTAGCACTCATAACTTTATCCATCAGTGAGTTGTCGAAGCTGTTCATTGTTTTGTCAGGGCAGTCTCTAATTTCCAGGTCCAGATTGCTGATGGGGGGGACAATGAAATGTTAAGGCCATTGTGAAAATATCAAACTTCAGATGGGAGACTACCACCTCAAGACCCACATGTTTTCGATTAACATGGGTGGTTGTGACATTGTCTTGGGGGCCGAATGGCTTCGCACACTAGGCCCAATCACCATGGATTTCCAGGAGTTATATATGAGCTTTAAGCAGAATGACCACATCCATACCCTTCGTGGACTCCAAGGAAGTGCTCCTTCTATCTTCAGCTCGCATCGCATGGAAAAGTTGTTGAAAAATGGCCATCATGGTTTACCACTTAGTTTAATGCCATCCAGGCCATCGAGCCAACTACTCTTCATATTCATCCTGACATGCAACAGGTCTTGAATCGACACCAATAGGTATTTAACAAACCTCAAGAGCTTCCATGCTCTAGAGGGGAACATGATCATAGCATCACTTTGGTCCCAGGGGGACAACCACCGAATGTGCGGCCATATCAATATCCTTTCGCCCAAAAGAATGAAATTGAAAAAAATCATCAAGGAACTCCTAGAAGCTGGTGTCATTCGTCCTAGCATCAGCCCTTATTCATCACCAGTTGTCATGGTGCTCAAGAAAGATGGGGAATGGTGCATGTGTCCAGACTTTAGGGCCCCCAACAAGCTCATGGTCAAAGACAAATTCCCTATCCCGGTTGTTGATGATTTGCTGGATGAACTACATGGTGCTCAATTCTTTACTAAGATAGATCTTCGCTCTGGCTATCACCAAATACGCATGAAAGAAGTAGACATTCCCCAAACGGATTTCCAAACTCATGAAGGCCATTATGAATTGTTGGTCCTACCATTTGGTCTCTGTAATGCCCCATCCACTTTTCAAAGCCTCATGAATCACCTGCTGAAACCATATCTCCAAAAATTTGTCCTTGTTTTCTTTGATGACATTCTCATCTACAGCCTCACCTGGGGAAAATGTCTTCAACATGTAGACCTAGTCTTGCAACTACTCTAGAATCATAAATTATTTGTCAAATTTCCCAAGTGCCCTTTTGGTGTGGAAGAAGTCGAGTATTTGGGCCACATTACGGGTCGTGAAGGTGTCTGGGTGGATCCAAAAAAGATACAGGAAATGCAAGATTGGCCCCAACCAAAAACCTCGAAGAGTTTGAGGGGATTCTTGGGTTTCACCGGCTACTATTGCAAATTTTTCCGCAATTATGGTCACATTGCTAGACCCCTCACTAACCTTCTCAAGAAAAATTCATTCCTTTGGACTGATGCATCACAACAAGTGTTTGTGGCTCTCAAATAGGCCATGTGTTCCACTCTCATATTGGCACTACCAAACTTCAACAAATATTTTGTGATTAAATGTGATGCTTCAAGTACTGGTATTGGTGTTTTCTTAATGCAGGAAGGTTGACCCTTAGCTTTCACTAGCCAACAACTAAGTGGGAAACATATAGGAAAATCTACCTATGAGAAGGAGATGATGGCCATCTTACATGCAGTAGATACCTGGCAACCATACTTACTGGGGAAACATTTCCAAATCCGCACAAACCATTAAAACCTCAAATATGTTTTGAAGCAACTTCTATCCTCGCCCCAACAAAATAAATGGTTGGCCAAAATGCTGGGATATGATTATGAGATAATTTACAAGAAAGGGCATGAGAATGTAGTAGCAGATGCTTTATCATGCCAATTTGATGATGAAATCACCCTGCTAGCAATCTCTCTTCTCATACCAGATTGGATTGAAGAAGCCCGCAAGGAATGGTTTTCACATCCCTCTCTCTCCCAACTCATTAATAACTTGAGAGCAAATCCTAATTCCTCAATTGGCTACTCTTGGAAGGATGAGATTCTTCTCTACAAGGATAGAGTAGTTATATCACCAACATCCACCCTCAAAACACGTATTTTGGCAGAGTTGCACTCATCTCCCACTGTAGGCCATGCAGGCTTTCAGAAGACTTATGCTCACAATCGTCGTTCTTTATTTTAGACAGACATGAAAACTAACATTCTTACCTTTGTAGCTAAATGTTATGTGTGTCAATGCCACAAAGGAGAAACGGTCAAGTCACCAAGCACCTTACAACCATTGCCCATACTTGCCTCAATCTGGACAAATGTTTCTATGGATTTCATTACTGGTCTTCCGAAGTCAAGCAACAAGTTAGTCATCATGGTGGTTGTGGACATACTTTCTAAATATGCTCATTTTTGTGTTCTACCCCACCCATTTACCCCCACTTTGGTGGCTCAAGCTTTCATGGACCAAATATTCAAACTACATGGCATGCCCACTTCCATTGTGTCTGATCGTGACCCGACTTTCACCAGTAACCTTTGGCAAAAACTTTTCAAGCTACAAGGCACCCAATTCTAACTAAGTATTTCCTATCATCCCCAAACTGATGGTCAAATTGAAGCAGTCAACAAATGTTTAGAGACATACCTAAGGTGCTTCACTTCAGAAAAGAAACATCATTGGGTATAGTGGCTACCTCTAATTGAATGGTGGTATAACACTAACTATCATGTAGCCACCAAGATGACTCCATATGAGGCAGTGTATGGTCAACTCCCACCTTCACCTACTTCTTATATCCCTGGATGCTCTAAGGTGCAAGCAGTGGATCAACTCCTACAGAATTGTGAAACCATGCTAGCTCATCTAAAAAATAATCTCCATCAAGCTCAAAATCACATGAAGCAATAGGCAGACCAACATCATTCAGAGTGCACATTTCAAGAAGGGGATCAGGTATTCTTGAGGCTGCAGCCATATAAGCAAACATCACTCAAAGGCAAGGGTTGTAAAAAATGAGCTCCAAAATTCTATGGACCTTATCAAATACTTCAGTGCATTGGAGCAGTAGCCTACAAGCTAACCTTGCCACCAACTTCAAAAATCCATCCAGTCTTCCATGTATCACACCTCAAGAAAGTGGTGGGGAACAATTGCGGAATTCAAACCAGTCTACCTAAATTAGATGAATAAGGTTCACTCTAGCTCCAACCTGAATAGGACCTCGATACATGAGAATGACATATGTGTAGCCACACAATCAAGGAAGTCCTCGTTAAGTGGAAATACACCTCTCCAGAAGATGCGACCTGGGAACCAGCCACTATTCTTTAGCAGTTTCCACAGCTTCAACCTTGAGGACAAGGCTTCTATTTTATGGGGGGGGGGGGGCATGTTAGGGTCCAACCCTAAACCCTTTTTTATGTAATAGGGTCGAGTCATAGTTATATTTAGTTAAAGATTCAATAAAGCCCATATTAATAATTGCCAGTGGTTGACCCGCATTTAAGAAAGGGACCATAGTTAGTTGCAAACGGGCCATGGTATTAGATAGGTGGTATTGAGATAACCATGGTACTAACCCATGGTATTGTATGTATGAATCCTATATAAAGGATAGAGATTCCCCATTGAGGAGCATCGTGTCTTATTTTCTAATCGATCTCTAATCTGCTAGAGGTTGCCCCCTCAAAGAGGCAAGTGAACATTGATTTCATCTCCGAATAATAAAATATGTGTTGTTTTTCTCATTTTGTTCTGTATTCTAGGTTGTATTTATGCACATATTTGGTATTTTGGAATCTTCTCGTAGGTCAAGAGCATAACACTAAGGATCCTAGGATGGCCAAGCCCAAGGATAATTAGAGTCCTATGAAGGAAACCAAGCTTTAAAAATGGCACCAAACTTCATTATTTGAATTAATCCAAGCACATCCTTGCTAGAAACGAAAGTGGAGTTGCTAAATAACAATTTTCTCCACAAGAAGACTAAGAAATACATGCCCCTAGAGGAAAATTCAAATTTGTACTTATACAAAGTGATGAGGAAGTATTACCCTTGAAAGGAGGTAGCTTTCAACTCCAAAATCCCTCAAAAATTGGATCTGATTCCCAACACTAGGAATCTTCATTAAATGATAGGGAAAACATTCCTAGATTTTCTCAATCAGTGGAACTCCATAATTTGTCAATAATTTCATGATATTTTGTTCGTTTATTATCCAATCTTGGTCCATCCTATAGTAGGGAGAAAGTGCCTATATTATCTCATTTAGAATTTACTCAATATTGCCTCAATATTTTGCAAAAATAAATAATATTAGGCACATAATATGCAATTATCTCTAGATTGTCCTAAGAACATATTTAAGCTAAAAATATATATTATTAAGTGTATAAGGAGATATTTAATATAGCCTTTATGTGCCTAAGAAATGTTAGATGAGCCTTAATTTGTGTCTAATTTAGAGGCCCATCAATCTATTATAGGATGATAGAAAGTTTTAGAAAGTCTATGATGGGATAGGACAGTCTTATGACACAATTGAACTAGCCTTTTGATCAATCTTGTATGCAAGTTGTAACAAGTTTTATGATAAGCCTTTACAGGTATACAATATTTTCATCACATGGCCTTACTAGGTATTATGGTGAACTAATGATAGGAATAACAGGTTATTGCCTATAATAATTTATATACGGTCATAATAGTTGTTAGGACAAGTGGTAAAAATTTTAATAAATTGGATATAGTTTGGATAAAGTTAACTGTTATATGAATTCAAATAAAGAAACAAGAATGAAGGGAACGAGAAATGTAAGAATAGCAGATAAGGATATTTTTTTTGTATGCAAAAATTATATATAGGAATGGTATAGAGTGTTGGCATGCAAGAATAATGCTTCATAGTTGAGGCACAAGAATGCTAGCATGACATAAATATTTGTGTAGTTGTTATATTGTTTGAAGTTGTAAATTCATGTTTCATGGATAACTGCAAGCATGAATGTTACTTGTTGCCTTACTAAAAGAAAGAGTATATATATATATTTTTGTGTGTGTGTGTGTGTGTTGGCTTGTTGGGGCCTGACCTAGGTTTAGAGGTGATTTAGCTAAAAAAATCTCGGTACTACTGGCCCTTTCAGCAACAGTCTGCAGAGCACGGACTCAGGTCTCACTCAAAGCAGTATGGGAGGGTGCTAGAACCAGGTTTCCACACCCTGGAGATGTCTGATGAGTTCAAGTGGTCTGTGGTTCAACCCTGCACGCATGTCACTACGTGCACTTACTCGTACTTCACAACCTGAGGTGTTACCATCGCACAGCCCTACTCGGGGACTGAGCACTGTTATTACCCGAGTCCTTACTATTATTCACTGTTAGTTGATTAACTTAGCCTACTTGCATGCGTTAATTTATACTTCATACAAGTGCACACAGTAAATAAACAGTATATTTGCAATTGATATCAAACATGTAATAACTCAAGAACAGATACACAGAATTTGGATAGAACTTCTATTTATTATTCTCTTCTTCGGTTATAGATTTGACTCTGCCCTGTGCACTCAACTGCAGGGGTCCACGCACTCAGCTGCAGACAACTAGGCCTCTGCGCACTCAGCTGCAGAGCCTTCTCCTACTCTACGACTCAAGACACCCTTAAACACTTAGATTCTTTCTCTTCACCTCTACTTTTCCATCTATTAGTTCACTCCCTAATTATCTTTTACACTTAGAGCCTTGCTCTATTTATGCAAGGCTGAAATTACATTACAACCTAGGGCAGACAACCCTATGACTCTAACATACTTCCGCGCCAGCAATTTGCGGGGCTTTACAACATCATTCGGTCAAAACATGGGCTTTGAGCCCCAAAACATGCCTCGGGGGGGATTCCATGCCCAACAGGCCCACAACACAAACATCATGACTCGCCCTCGAGTCACTCTACCGGCGCGACGATCTTGGCACAGAGTTCCTCCAACTATCCTCGAACTATGCTGATGTCGAGAGTGCACTACGTCACTACTTGCTGAATTTGTTGCATCCTCTGTTCTCAGACCTTCATGTCTAGGGAACTTCTCTACATTAACATGTGCATCCCCTATATGTGCATGAGCTTTCCTTCAATGTTTTTTGTGATAGTGAAAGCCCCATCGATCCACGACTGGACATGCGCTTTGAGAACTTCCTCCTTATGTCGCGCCGCATCCACCTGCTCCTTCATTGCCTTAGCTTGTTGCATCCTCGCAAGCCACTGAGTGATGACCATTGTTTGTGCAGTTCCTTGGACATTGTCGTATTGTTGCTGAAGTTCTCGCGCCTCTGTCTCCAGGTGTTGGATGTTGGGATCCTCCTCTAGAGTTGTGAGGACCTCAAGTGCTTGCTCCAACAAAGTGGTACAGTCTTGTACTTCACTTCCAATGTCTTCCAATCTTGTTGTGATAGCACTAACGCGCTATTCTCGGACCTGCGAGGGAGTGGAAGGCTACGCCTTTAACCACAGCTCAGCGATCTAAAGATTCAACTCCAGTTGAACCTTGGTTATTTCTTCTCTAGCTTCGTGGACTTCGGTTGCCAACCTGTGGATCTGCACCTCTACTGGTAGATCTACTGGGATGGCCAGCTCTGAGATGCGTCGGCAAGCATCATCTACCACCTGCACCAAGTGTTTTTTCTATGACACTAATTCTTTGCACTGCAAACTGAGCTGTTCCATGTTTATCTTTTGTTCGTTCAGAACTTGGATCGTGCGGCTCTCCCTAGCGCACAGCTCTGTCACTATCCCTTCCTATAGTAGATATAGTGTCTCTCACGGAAGGGCAGCCAAATTAAGGCTAAGGCCTTTGATCATGTTAACCACAAATTTGTCGGTCTCATTCGCTACTACTAGGGCCCTTCTGGTAACACTATTGTGTTTTCCATTCGTGCGCGCAACATCTGCTCTGCTGTCAAAGATCCTACTGCAAGGTGGGTGGAAAGGGTACCCACCTAAGGTGGCCACACCTGTAACTCTTATAGCTGCGCCCTGAGAGCCCCCAACACAGTATGGTGCTCCTGTATAAAATCCCAAAGGGCCTCATTAGTGACATTGTGAACCGTCTCGTCGATGTCATAGAGTACACCTTTGGTTAAGGTGATCAGGTCAATGGCCAACTTTCAGGACTTGACCTTCTTTCTTGGTCCTACTCTCTTTGTCATGTGTGGGCACTTCAGCTGTGTGGACGCAGTCCCTAGGTCCGCGCTCCCTTCTACTATTTTTGCTTCCTTTGCCTCTTGCCCCTGTGAGGACATTGCTTGGTCCTCATCTACCTTCGTTGTTGCTTCATCTACCGCCTATGTTGTTGTTGCTGCTTCTGCAACCTTTTTCTACTGGTGGCTTTCTGTGTCACTTCCCGTGTTGCCCTTTCCTTAGCTACTATTGTTTCCTTCTTCCTTTTCTCTACCAATTGTATGACGTGCAGCTTGGCATCGTCCTTCTTCTTCTGCATCGTTGCCTTCTCAAGTTCTGCTAGATCTGGGGTGCGCCATTTGAGAGGCCATGTCTCTAAGATAGTAAAAATGGCATTGTTAATGGCTACAAAAGGTAGCTTTGTCCACTGCTTTGCTAGAACCTTACATGCCCTGATAAAAATATTGTGCATATCCGCTTTAAAGTCTACAAAACTCTATAGACTGTTGTACATTGTGGGAAACCGGTGCGGCCTCTGATTGATCCACATCTGAACGCTCACCTCCATGATAACCCAGAATATTTTGGTGTCACGTATCTGTTTCCCATCCTTTGTGGCCTAGAGCAAAGCGTACTTCGCAGCCTACTATAATTCTTTGTCAGTGCTGGGGAATTAACTGTCCTCTAGCAGTTTCCCCGCTACAACCATTATGGATAACAACGACCACGCGTAGTGGAAGGTTTTACCCTATTCCTGGGCTTCGCGATAGTTCTTCAAAAATTCCTCACAAAGGAATTCGGACCAGTTGAATTGAACCCCCTCTGTGCACTACTCGGCCAGTGCGACCATCGGCACCGGTATCTCATTAGCGCGGCAATTCCTCATAACTTTTATGGCGAGGAGTTGGGTTGCTACACGTACCCCTTTGTCCTTGATGTTGGAGATGGCGTAGCCCCTCTTCTTCTTCTCCAGCTTGTATTTTGTCTTCATGGATTCTACAAGGGCCAAATCACTACCCTTTCCTTCGACTATAGTTGTGAGGTCCTTTCCTTTGTAGGGGAGCCAAGAAATGTGGTGGATTAGGTCTATCATGATGGGGATAGGATCCTCCAGCCATAGATACCCATCATTCACCAGGCAGAGCAGCTGCCTGATGACAAAAATGGTGATGGGCACGCAGTGGAAATGTGGTATCCATAGTAAGTGCAGCAACCCGGCATTTTCCATAGCACGCAGCCACTTCCGCGGCTCTAACGTTGTCACCACCCCCTCAGTGCTCTGCTTCATAAGGTTTTTGATCTCCAAGTGAGGGAACTTCTCGCGATCAGTGAGGTCCCAATCTTCAAACTTCATGGTTGGCACATGGCCCACGTGCGTGCCTTCAAACACAATGCCATCTAGGAGGAGTGGGGTCTGGAGTGAACTCTTAGTTTCGTCCAAGTCCTTTGGTACTTTGGTCTTCCCTTTCTGTGCAGGGACATATGCGGGCAGTTTTGTTGTAGAGAATGTAGGTTGAATATCTTCCTCCATATCTTCATCTTCTTCTACTGTGATGATAAGGGCATGCAAACCCTCTTCTTCCTTATCTGTGTCAATCGTGACAGCTTTCCCTTTTTCTGCCATTGATAACTTGCTGTGCAGCAGGTTTCTTGGGGACACACGTACTGGAGCCATTGCCTGTTTATCCTTTTTGGGCCTTGGTGTACGCGGTGATTTGGGGATCTCTGCCACAACCCTAGCGCCTTCTAGAACATCCTCCACCATTGGGGTCTGTGCGGCCTCACAGGTGGTTACCTCTTTAATTCCCAAACCATCCTTAGTTGTTGTCATCGTATCTAGGCTATATTATGTCACTCGCAAACTTAGGGGCTCAATTATCGCTCAGCTCTCAATGCTTAGTGCTCGACTCAATCGCTCAATTCTCAAATGACCAAGCGTTGTTTGTTGGGCAACCCCTTGTATTTTATAGCGCCTTTTGAATTCAAATTCAACCGTTCCCCCCAATTCCTTCCATTAATGATTTCTTGGTGGCAGATTTTCCCAAATCTTGCCCATAAATCGCAGCCTTAAATGCCCGTCGCCCACTCCATTTGGCCTCAAGTCAAGCATCCCATCATGAATAGTGACTTCAACGGTCACTTTCGGCTAGTCCACGCGGTAGGGCAGCCCTTCGTGCATGGTCGCAGACCCTATGACGCTCTGCTTCTGCGCACATCCCCAATATCGTGCAGCTCCCACTCATAATAGTTTATAGTCCTGCGCTTCCTTTCAACTACCTGAAGCGCTAACACTGTCCTTCTTGCGGCTAGTCAGGTGGTCGCACCACCCATGTGAGGCTCCATCTCGTCCTCCACCATGGTTCGCGGAGAATCCCCACCTTCCATTATTGTGGTCGGCCTTGCGCACTTTACTACCTACAATGCGCTACCCTGGTCACTACGTTTGGCGATATGTGGTCCAAGCCAAGGGAGCAGACTAACCAATTCACGGTGATAGTGCTCAAATTTGTCAGTATGATCGTACGCACCTTACCTTACCATCCTAGGTTTTTTGACGAGAAACGCTTCCTGTATTTCGTCTTCCAACTTTTTGACCTCCACATCCATCATAGTGCTTTTCTTCCTTAAGCACATACTTTCTCTTTCAAGTTCGCGGAGTCTAAAGTTTCCCTATCAAATTTCTTCCTCAAGTCTAATGTGCTCTGTTTCTTGCGATTGTGTGATTCCTTCGTTTCGGGCTTCGTGGACCGTCGTATCTACGGGTGTTACTATGTGTGGACTAGGTTTCGCATGCTCCATAGGGATTATAGCCCTTGCTTCATACTTTAGCTTTGGAAGTGCTTGCGCGGTCAGGGTTTTGCACATGGTCCTATAAGCCCATAGAACCACTAGTACACATTGGTCCCAGTCAGTGCGTCTCACATGGTGGACCGTGTTCAACACTTCGCACACCTTGTCAAAGGCTTCCCCGCATATAATCTTTGGTGCGCTTGGTTTTATCATACTTCGTTGTTCACGCCCTCATCTTGCCTGCTCCTGCTTATTGATCTTGGTTCCGATCGTGAGGATGGTGTGCATTCATGCGGGTTGTGTACCATACGCCTGTACCCATCTGGAGAGGCAGGCGCACAAGCTATTTTTTCCATCATACTCGGCTTCCATCCATAGATGAGGCTTTCCAAACCATATAAGCATCATTCTTTTGCAGTCGCACCAGTTCTCAAAACTTTTCTGATGCGTACCCCACAATCTTGCAAGCGTAGAGCGCAGTTCCCATTTCAGAGCATCAAAACACTGTTGTTCCGGCACCTCTCCTTAAAATTTGTTCAGGAATTCGTCCACCACTGTCAACCCATTGTACATAGGAAGATCCCTTACCTCTTTTGTCATGCAGCGCAGTGATATTACCATCATGTTGCAATTGAGTGTGGTTACCTCATGTAACCAGTTCTGCCATCGTTCGATTTCCTCATCCAAATTCGAGGTGCAGGATCTTTCGTGCTCCCACGAAATCCTGCCATCCGCTGCTGGATTCACCCAGTCCTACTCCCATGTGGTGATTTTGTAGATACATTCTATATCGTCATCGCTCTCATCATCGTGCACTGGCTCTGTATAGCGCAATTCTTCCACAGGGTCTAAAGGTACCACTGCCCGCAGTGACTTTTTCTCACAAATCATCTTGCGCTTCTTTAGATTTATCACTCCATTCATGTCAATGGCCCAATCTATTCACAAAAGCAAGAGATAGGGATTTTTTTCATTGACAATCTCTATCACTTCGAAATATGCAAGCGTGCTCACACCTTCGATACCTATCATTATTCCCTGCAATCTTCCCATCAATAGGATCTTTTGCTAGTTCGCCATTCGCAATTGAATAGGAGACTATTGCAATGTGGTTCTGCCCATGCACTCCCACGTCTGCTTTGGTAGTACGTTCATGTCCAATCCTAAATCCAAAATCACTTGATCCATTTCATATTCCCCGATTTGCGTAGTCAATCTCATCTCCCTTCCTGTTCGCATTGTGTGCTTACCAAGCTTCCGGACTACGCGCAGTTCTCCTGACCCAACACCCCTAGTGATGAGTTCCTGCAATCCTTTTACAACGTTGTTGTTCATGCATGTCTCTAGAAAGGTAGTAAGCATTGATGGGTCCATATCTAGTTCTAGTTTGTCTTTACTACCTGAAGTGGAGGCCTCCGTGAAGCTCTTCTTAGCTTCCATGAATGTCTCCTTCGCACGCTCCAAATAAAACTTTGGTTCCTTTGTAGGAGGCTTGCGAACCCAAGCACTCTCTTCGGGTTGCTTGCCCTTGTAATCTCCTATCGTCATACCACTTCCGAGCACGATTTTTACATTTGCGTCCTCTTCACTTGGCTCAGACCTCATCATTTGCAGATTCTTAGTCAGCGGAGGTTGGAGTGTTCCTTTATCATGCAACCTTGCTATCAGTGTAGGGTAGTCCTTCGTCTCATGATCAAACTGGGTATAGTATAAGCATGATGCTCTCATTGAATTTGTACAATCATGGGCATAATGCCCTGGCCCTCCGCAATTGTAACAAATCAGTTGTCTGCGACCCCTTCCTAGTCCCATTCCACCTCGACCTCATCCACACCCATGAAATTCAGTGCACGCCATCCCTGCATTTTGATCGAGGGCTCATGTTTTAGTCTGAACTCTGTAGGCAGGAGTCCAATCCATCATCAGTTCATAACTTCTATAGGTGCATTCTTCATGGCCTACTGACCTACAGAAATTACAGAACAACTATTGGGACATCTGCATATACTTTTGTAATAGGTGACAATTATCTGTAGCGTGCTTCCCTCCTATCTGACAAATCACGCACCATAATGCAGGGACCACGCTCGACCTTGCTTGTACTTGTCATGCCCCTGGCCCTTGCATTTTATGCACCACACCTCCTCGCATGCTTTTGGGCGAGTTGTCCTATCTTGTTTCAAACTCTGCATTTCCAAACACAAATTTTTCAGTCGCATGTGGATTTGTTGAACTCCCAAGCTAGGATCTTGTATTGGGGTCTCGTGCAATCTCATTGCAATCTCCAAAGCTTCGGCCTAGGTGGATAACTTCTGTTGCAACAACGCCATCCTTAGATGTGGCATTAGTGATGCTACAACCATGCATGGTGCTGCCCATCTGTTAAGGTCATTTTGGCTTCGCGAATCATACCATTTAGTCTCTGATCCATCTCCCAGGGGGTCCCACCTGAAAGCATCGCGATTTCCTTAAACCTGATAATCGACTCTGTCTCTGATTTTGGCCTGCTAAATCCGTGTTTAACGCAACTTGGATATCCGTGATCCTATTATTTGGATTGTCATTAGAATTCTTAATGTACCACGTTAGTGCATGATCTTGCAACGCACCTACTAGGGTTTCCTTCTTTATATTGTCATCCACGACTCCTTGTGCTTCCTATACAGCCTTTACTACGAACCAGAATTGGTCTGGATCTTCGTTCCCTACTCCTTTGAACACCGCAACTTTATTGCGCTCATCATATTGAACTGGGGTGCTGGCTGAGGTGGTGTGGGCAGAGATGGGGGTGAATATGGTGAAACTGGTGGTGTTGTAGGTGGAGGTGGTATGCGCGGAATTCGCTGCCTTATCAAACTGATCGCACTTCTTGGTGAAACTTTCGCGAGCTCTTCCTCACTTTCTCGCCAAGGCAAAATCAAGGGGCTAGTTTCTATCTCTACACTACCTTCATTTCTATAGATCCTCCCACTTCGGGTAGCCCCAAACATCAATTTATTCACATAACCCGCTTTTCACACAGTAGCATTTTAATCCAAGCATTCAAATATTTAATGTACTTACCTTGCGGTCCTTTGAGGAAGCATTGTTCCGCCTCACTGTAGCTGACTGAAATGTCTACCGAGAATTCAATGATAAATCCTCCTATAATTCGATCAAGCCAATGGTCCAAAGCACGCTCGATCTTATCTTCTGGTGCTTCTAGTCTGCACACCAACTCTAGAGTCCACACAATTGGTTTGTCGAGCCTACACCTTCCTTGACTATCTGCTAGCTTTGCAATCCACTCGTACAACTCAGAGGGGAAGGATGCAAAGAAAATTTCATGGATTTCTATATATAAGTAGTGCTCTAACCATTGTTCCTTCGATACTCGCAGATTCAAGTTTTCCTGCACCACAAACTCATGAATCTTTCTATCCAACCACCCTTCAATTTCTTTCTTTGTCGGATTCCAATGACATGACATCAGACATCTCTTATGCAGATCCCAGTCCCGGCAATGGAACCATTTGTTGGCTTGTTGGGGCTTGACCCAGGTCCAGAGGTGATTTAGCCAAACAAATCCCGGTACTACTAGCACTTTCGGCAACATTCCGTGAAGCGCAGACTGAGGTCTCACCCGAAGCAATATGGAAGGGTGTTAGAACCAAGTTTCCGCACCCTAGAGATTTCTAATGAGTTCAAGAGGTCCGCGGTTCGATCATGCGCACATGTCGCTGCTCGCACTTACCCGTACCTCGCAACCTGAGATGCTGCCGTTGCGCAACCCTACTCGAGGGTCGAGCATTGTTATTACCTGAGTCCTTACTAGTATTCATTGTTATTTGATTAACTTAGCCTACTTGCATGCGTTAAGTTATACTTGGAAATATAAATCATTCATACAAGTGCACGCAGTAAATAAATAGTGTATTTGCAATTGATATCAAACATGTAATAACTCAAGAATAGATACACAGAATTTGGATAAAACTTCTCTTTATTATTCTCTTCTTCAGTTACAGACTCGACTCCGCCCTGTGCACTCAGTTGCAGGGGTCTGCGCACTCAGTTGCGGACAACTAGGCCTCTGCGCACTCAGCTGTAGAGCCTTCTCGTACTCTATGACCCAAGACACCCTTAGACACTTAGACTCTTTCTCTTCGCCTCTACTTTTCCATCTATTACTTTGCTCCCTAATTATCTTTTACACTTAGAGCCTCGCTCTATTTATACAATCCCATGGTCCGCAGACCATGGGTAGGCCGACATTACATTACAAACTAGGTCGGACAACCCTATGACTCTAACATACTTATGCGCCTGCAATTTGCGGGGCTTTACAACATCATTCTGTCAAAATATGGGCTTTGAGCCCCAAAACATGCCTCGAGGGGGGATTCCATGCCCAATAGTGTGAATGTCCTTATGTATGCTTATATACGTGAGGACTGATTGCCTATTTCCCTTGTTGAAAAGAGAAAACATTTATAATTTTATGCTGATATATATATGTGTGTGTGTGTGTGTGAAAGAATAAACTGTTGTGGATGTTGATGTTAATTGTTGATGTCTTCCAGGTGTAATGACGATGGAGCAGAGCTTGCATGCTTATCGACATAGGCAAAAGATATTTAGATAATGTTGGTGTGCAGATGGCACCATAAGCATGGGAGATGCCTTAGGATGAAGCAATACATGAAGGCATGGACTTGTTGCAGTAGATTCAATTTATGGCCATAAGATGCACTTCCGAAAATGCATAAAATAAGGGGGGAGGAATGTAATACCCTTTCCCGTTTACAAAGTAAATATATGTACTTGTTATTAGGCTGTTGAGATGAATAAATATTGTAGGCTTACGTGCCCATATGGATATGCTATATATATACATTATGGGCCAACAAGCCCATACATATGTGTTGGTGTTGGTTGAGTGACTCGAGGGCATAAATTATAATTATAATTTATATATTTTAATAAAAATTAAAAGACTGGCTATGGAGCACACTCCACAATAAGAGTATGGGGACAAAGCGACTCCACAATGACACAAGGCAATGGTGTTGGTTGCGGATGTCAGTGAAAAGGGCACCTGGGGCCCTATTGTAGCCACAACTACCACCCTATTAAAACATGCTCTGATAGTAAATTTTCAATGGGTCCCCTAGAAGTTTGATTTTTCATCTTTTGGAATGATCTGTTTTATCACATGGATGTTAACTCCTTGTTGAGTCAAATTTTCAATACCTGATGTCTAAGCCATTGAATAAACTTCTGCTACATGGGTCATTCATGACAGCCTGGCCCTTTATTCACTCCCTTCATTGGGACCTTCTAATCTTCACGAACATGCATGGTACATTTGTGCCCGCACAAACCATCACCCCCACCCTTATTATAATCGTTTTGTTTGTTTGACTCACAAAACCCCATCGCATCATTATTATCGTTGTGGCCTTTCATAGCGGAAATGCTTATAACATGCATATATCCTCCCTCTTTCTCTTATCGCATTCAATCTAGGCACATAACACACTCCATAAGGCACCGAACTCGATGGCATTATAAACCACAATATACATATATGTTGGGTTCAAAACCTTGTCACATATCACAATCTGGGGCCATATCGCATATCCCATATCAGCGGAGCCCGAGCCTTACACACAATGTGCGTGGCTATATGGTGGACCTGCCAAGCCTATCAAATATGGTATATATATTTTCGGGTCCGAAACCCCGTCACATATCACAATCGGCGAAGCCCCAAGCTTGTGCATATTACGATATGCGATGTGTTAGACCCTATGATATCTATAAGCCCCAATATATAAAATTTGAGATCTGACCTGAGTGACCGGGGCAGAATTTTCTTTGTTTTACCAGGTTTTCAAAATTTTCCAAAATAACAAAGGGATCAGGTTTTCAATGTAAAAGGCGGGCCAGTGGAGTCCCAATAGTGTAATTGTGCATCGGATAAGTGGAAGGCATGGGTACTGCGACCCACGAAGGGGCCAATACCCGATTGCGATTTAAAAGAAGCCCTCAAAAAGTCGTGCCAAGCCTATGGATTGAGTGGGAAATTGTGTGTTGACTGTGTTTTATGTGTAAATCCTTTCCACACTTGTTCCCATAGTTTATAAAAAGTTAATGAAGGTTTGTGTTCTATGTGACTATCTCTATTATATTGTTCACAATCATGAAGCTAATGATAGCTATCTCTACAGGTTAGAAGTAAAAGATGTAAGAGGGGATTCGAAGAGCCATGTATGCAGAAGCGTTGTGTTTAAAGGTCTAGCCTCAAGCATTCTAGGTCAGAACCCCACGCATTGCCTATACATTCCGAAAGCAAAGCTATCTCGGTTTTCATCATGGGAAGGCGACACACAGTCACCCCTTTTGCCAACATCTGTTCACTTCCTAAGGAAACAAATCGCTCCAGCAAATATGCTTTCTACACGTTAGCGATTACGCTGACGGTCTTATCTTTGTATACTCGATTTGCATATCGAAAATAGTGGGGAAGATGAAGAGGCAGGGGTAGACCTAGAGTCAAGGGCTTTTGAATAAGTATTACCTCCGAAGAGGAGAAGGTGATTTTTGTTTTGGAAGGAACAGTTTTGACTTATTATGAATAAAGAGGACTGTTTGGTTCAAGAAGAGGCCTTTAATTTCTGGTTTATTTTCCTTGTGATTGGAGGTGTTTTTGAAGCAGGGTGTTGCTGCTGGCATGAATATAAATGTGATTTGTGTTTATGCATATTGATGGCATATTATTCATGATTAGTCCTATTTTATTGAATATGATTTAATGACATGGATAACTTATGAGCGATCTCTGATTCAAAACCGTATTAAACACCAGTTTCTAGTTTATTTGTACCGAAAGGAATGTGTATTCTTGTATGAGTAATCTGAGTGCAATCAAGTTATAATACATCCTTGTTCATCTATGAACTCAGTAATTGATTCTTTTGGACTTGGAATTTATTTATGGTGTTTAATCTCTTTTATTTTGCTCCTGCAGGATGGATTAAGATAGCTAGGACTAGATTGGAGTAGTTATAAGCAGTGTAGATAGGATTTAATACTTAGAGGTTAGTTGTTTTATTTTTGTCGATTTAATTGAGGTCTTCCACCCAGAAGCAATCTATCAACACATTGAATAGTTTACGGGGTCCTTTAAAACCCGTTGGAATTAGCCATTCCAAATGAAAGCAGGCCTGGTTGGGGCTTACGATCGGGTTAGTTCCCCTTGTTGGTATAGCGAACATTCACCATGTCAATAAATTAGCGCTAGAAGGAGGTCTGAACTTTCATCCACAACTTTTAAAGATTTCATCTAGAAGTGCCACGCATGGATTCAAGAAGATTAATACATGGATTGTAGAGGTCTAAAATACCCCTCTTCTCATTCAGAAAATCTTGATTTCGAAGAAGAGACACTGTGAGAGTATCCTGTCACTCGGGAACAACTTGTCAGGAGACTTACTCAAGCTTACGCTCATTCCCTATCACAACTCCCAATCTTTCAGTCATTACCTCTGATAGAAAAAAGAAATCCAAGGGTCTATTACATAAACGAAGAGACATCTATAGCCCCTTCTCTTGAAGATATTGTGCTTGATTCTTTGCAGAGTATCGACTCTCCTTGGGAAGACATTCCTATGGATTCCCCTTCTGAAAGCAATCCCTGGCCTGATTTGGGAAATCCTAATGGAGAAAACCTCCACCAGCACATCCCTATCCTTGATATGGCTAATATTCCTCAAGGGAGTGGAAACAAACCACCACCTCCTCCTAGAGCACTGCCTCCCTAGCTTGCTCAGGATGTCATGGCAATACCTAGGTAGCAGCATCCCTTACCCAAGAATGCAGAAAAGGTACTGCCTAAATTCGACCCTGAGCAGGGAGACACCACTGAAAACCATATCAATTCATTTTTCCTGGCCATGCGCATGCTGGTGGTAGCTAATGAAGATATAGTCTGTCGCCTATTCCCTTTTACCCTAACTGGTGTAGCCTCCACTTGGTACTTTAGCTTGATAACCGAATCGATTACCTTGTGGGCTACCTTTCAACAGGCCTTTTTAGACAAGTATGGTGATGACAAAACCCCTGCTGCCTTAGTCCTGGAACTGTCCCATTTGAAAATGGAACCAAAGAAAAGGTTAAGGACTTTAATATCCAATTCAACACCTTATTCAATAGAATCTCGACCACCGCTAGACCTACAAAAGAGGTGCTCATGGAATTCTACATCACTATTCTCCCTGTCCCTACTACGATGTGGGTCAAAAGGAGTAACGTGCAGACCTTACAAGGTGCTATCGATGAAGCAGTAAAAGTTGAGAATGAAATGCTCAGCCTCACAGCATGCCACCCTACAGCTGGAGAAAAGAAGGCCTCTCAAGCATCCAAGAAGAATAATGGGAGTGATAATAAAGGGGCTGAAACCAAAGACAAGGATACCATGGATGTGGAAGGTTTGCATTGGATCATTAAGAAACTAACAACACAGTCATTGATATGAAAAGAATCACGAAGAGAGTACTAGAGGTAGTGGAGGAGACTATAACAATAGAAAGCCCTTCAAGCCTTTCTATCGTAAGAAAACAGAAGGTGGTCATGGTCAACATGTGTTGCCTGCTCCACCCAATGAAGGGAATTTAAACACCGAAGAGCTGGCTCTTATCGGATCGCTCCTCAACCAAGAGGAACCTATAGTGGAGCTAAAGCCAGAACAAGAAGATGAGGAAGAATACCAAGTAGAAGAGCCCTTGGAATAAGGATCTCAAATCAACGTACTGTGGGGTTTCTATACAAATGAGAGTGATGATGACCAAGGAGATAGTATGGCATAAATCCACACTAATGAAATCCACACACGAAGCAAAGGGCCACTTGCAGGTGTGATGAAGCTTGTATATCAGACCAAAGTTCCTGTTGAGAAGAGTAGACCTAGTGTTCAATCCAAGAACACCCTTGTTGCAAACCATCTAGAGAAAGAAAATGTATCTCCCACTACAAAGAAGGCTACTCAAGATGGTAAACTCCCACCTAAAAATGGAAAAACAGGTATGTTTACTCTACCCTATCTTGTTTACAACATTGATTACAATATTGTGGATGATCTTAAGAAATCTAGGGCTCATAGCACATACTTTGATTTGTTGAAATTAACACAGCAAAGAGATTTGCTCTTGAAAGTTATGAATGAGAGGAACTCCAAAGCTCCCACTATCCCAAGCAACCAAACCAAGAAGTCAATGTCCAGACCTATCAACACCTTAGTTGCAGCCCAAATGACATCAGCTATGGAATCCACTCTGTCCAAAATAAATAAAAAACCCCAAGATGTCAGTGCAACCATGATAGGGAAGAAGTCAAAATCCATGACCCAACCTTTCCTTATCACATTTGAAATCCTCAACATGAATGTGCACAATTTCCTAGTAGATTCTGGTGCCTCATCCACTATGATGCCTTATGTTATTTCTAAAATACTACATGCAATACCTGAGAAAAATGGGACCCGAATTATGCAATTGGACAGGACAAATGTGAAAGTAATTGGAGAATTGAAATATGCGTTGATTCGGATGGCTGCTAAACCACAATACACACAAGTCATTGATATAGTGGTATTCGACATACCCAAGGCCTATGGAATGCTGCTTAGTAGGGATTGGTTAGAAAAACTCAATGGATATTTCTCAATTGATTGGTCCCACCTCTTGCTACCTCGGAAGGGAAAAGGTGATATGCTGAGAGTTGATTATGAAAGGTACATGAAGTATGTAGTAACAGAACGAAATGGTACCAATGAACCTGTAATGTTTACCATCTCCATCCTTGGGAACTAGTTTCAATGTTTATGCTACAGAAACATGTTTTGGAGAGTTTCATTCAGAAACAGTTGAAGAATATTTGACACACACATAGTTGGAAATTCCCTCCCATAATCCAACTGATGAACCATCCTATACTATAGTAGATGATAGGACTTTTCTTAGATAGTAGTTCAATTGATGTAACATTAGATGTTGTATTTTGGACACTCTATTTTGATGGCTCTAACTGCCTTGAAGGTGTAGGTGCTGGAAGTGTTCTCATTGGCCCGCAAGGGAACCAACATTTTATGGCCAGCCGGTTGGAGTTTTCATGCACCAACAACACAGTAGAATATGAAGGCCTGCTGCAAGGCCTGAAGAAAGCCATTGATATGAATGTAAAAAATCTTAAAGTTTTCGGTGACTCACAGATAATCATAGATCAGGTAAGGAAGAGGATACATTGAAATTCACCACACCTGGTAAGGTACCAGCTTGAGGTATGGGACTTAATTGACAATTTTGATTATTTTAATATCACATACATACCTCGTGGGCGAAACCAAGATGCTGATCTGATGGCTAACATGGCTGCTAAACTTTTGCCTGATTTTAGATTGAAGAAAAATAAATGTTCTGTTGAATTTATTTTCAGACCATATGTGCCTAATAACATCTCGAATTGGTAGGTGTTCGAAGATGATGAGCAAATCCTTGAGTTCTTGCACTGCAAGAAGACATTCAAGAGTACAATCATTGATGAAAAGGAGAACGACAAGCTCATGAATGAGAGGTAAGATGAGGAAAAGGATCAGCCCCATGAGCACTTGAAAATCAGCAGTGGAATGCAAACCGAAACCCCTCATTGGCATCTATTGGGAACTACATGAGATCTGTTGATAACTTGGATATCTGGAGCATGTAGGGGCATCTTTATAAAATAAAAAATGTGTAACTACAACTGGACTGGCATGGAGGAAGGTTGCATATTAAGTAAATCCCACTCAGACCTAGCCTATACTTGCTTATAAGGTTTACAATCATTCTTCAGTGGTCCCATACAACACACTAAATTGTCCAATACCTGTTAGCTACAAGTAAACCTCCTTTCATGGGCTAAGCTCACTGTCATATACCCTGTGGCAAATCCAATTGTGCTCTAGTCCTTGTGCCTGAAACTGGAAGGTCTTATTTAAAAGAAAATGAAATGTCAAGTCCTTGTGCCAATCTGGAAGGAGGTTGTTTGGGAAGCCAATTAGAGTAAGGATTATTGTTGGGCTCAGAGTACCAGTTGATACAGCAAGCCAAGTTTTACTTAAGTAGTTTAAAAATATGGCATGATCCATGATTGCGCCCCACTCAATCATATGAAAATATAGCACTGAAATTCTCATATAAAGTGTAGATAAACATATCTACATCAAGTTTGATGAACAAGAAAGAGATGAGGTACACACCTAAACAAGTATTGACAGACCAGTGATGGATCCAAAAGGATTTTTGAAAGGGAAAACAGGTAAAGGAAGGTTAATAAATCCCATAAAACTACCATTGGAGAATGCCTGTCAAAATCCTATTAGTAAGTAGAAGTTATTTGTCTATATCCCACTTGAAGCAACTGATGTTGAAGTGGAACCCATGCTTATCCATCTGTATAGTTTTAATTTCAAGTTTATCTTAACACCCTGATGTTTTATTGATCTGAGGATTATTTGGAAACAGAGATAAATGGTTCACCCAGTGGTTCGCCATTTTTTGTGGCCACAACTACCACCCTATTAAAACATGCTCTAACAGAAAATTTTCAATGGGTCCCATAGAAGTTTGATTTTTCATATTTCAAAATGATCTGTTTTATCACATGGATGTTAACTCCTTGCTGAGTCAAATTTTCAATACCTGATGTCTCAGCCATTGAATAAACCTTTGTTGCATGGGTCATTCATGACACAGCCTAGCCCTTTACTCACTCCCTTCATCGGGACCTTTTAATCTTCACAAACATGCATGGTACAATTGTGCCTGCACAAACCATCACCCCCACCCTTATTATAATCATTTTGTTTGTTTGACTCACAAAACCCCATCGCATCATTATTCTCGTCGTGGCCTTTCAAAGCATAAATGCTTATAACATGCATATATACTCCCTCTTTCGCTTATCGCATTCAATCTGGGCACATAACACATGTCATAAGGCACCAGACCCGATGGCATTATAAACCACAATATACATATATGTCGGGTCTGAAACCCCGGCGCATATCGCAATCAGCCTAGGTCTAAGGCTTATACATATAAGGTGCACCGCTATGCTCCAGACCCGACAACACCTTTAACCATATTTCATACATATGTCGGGTCTGGGGCCATATCGCATATCACATATCGGCGGAGCCCAAGCCTTACACACAATGCATGTGGCTATATCGCGGACCCACCGAGGCTATCAAATATGGTATATATATTTTCAGGTCCAAAACCTCGTCGCATATCGCAATTGGTGAAGCCCTAGGATTGTGCATATTGTGATATGCGATATGTCGGACCCGACGATATCTATAAGCCCCGATATATAAAATTTGAGGACTGGCCTAAGTGATCGGGGCAGGATTTTCTTTGTTTTCCCTTGTTTTCAAAATTTTCCGAAATAACAAAGGGATTGGGTTTTCAGTGTAAAAGGCGAGCCTATGGAGTCTCGATAGTGTAATTGCGCATTGGGGAAGTGGAAAGCATGGATACTGTTAGTGTCAGTCTTGAGCCCTCCATCGGTGATCAAAAGCTCTTTACATATGCATATGTAGGTGACTCTTCAGCATCAGTTTTGCATCCCGTTAGGCATGCCATAACACTGATGGAGGAGCTGGTCTTGTTCCCTTCTTGGCTTCGCTGGAATCAGGTCATGTCATTTGAATAAACTTGTGTCACACTTGTTTCATTTTTTGCCTTGAAATCCCAAGTCTAGGTCTAGGGTTTCGGTCAAAATCACAGCAAGGTGAGTCAAAAGTCTAATATTCCCCAGCAAGCCAGAAGGAGGTATGTAATTATGTTCTATTGATATTTTTCATCAGCTACAGCTCATTTATACCTTGGATTTAAAAACTCTGTTTTTAAACCCAAGGTCATGTGAAATAAGGAAAATTTTCATAAATCTTCAGAATGCCGGCAACAACCCTAGTTTCCTCACCAAAGTCCATCAGATAGTCAACCTGCAAAAAGAACCAAGTGAAAACACTCAAAAGAAGGCAAATTGAAACTAAAAAAAAAGAAAACAGTGTTAAATTAAATGTGAAAACATACAACATTAGAAAGTGGGTTTGATGATTTAATTTTTCTAATGTGGACCTATAAAGACTAAAAATCCCTCTTCATGGCCTCATTATGCATTTGCAAACTTGCAAGACACAAGAGAGATCAAAGGAAGGCAATTTTGCAGCAATTTCAGGCATTTTCAGAGGTGCGACCACTCGAAGTTAGGGTGCGACCAGTTGGGCTAGGTGTGACCACTCAGTGCCCCTCCCACAGTGCAATTTTTGAACTGGTGCAACCACTCGAGCTGGGGGTGCGACCACTAAGACTGTATTCGCTAGAAACTTGCCAAATCACTCAAATCGCCCTCCCAAACTGCTAAATCGACCAGGTAGGCTCTAAATTCATCCATGATGGCAAGTGATGATTGAATGATGATGTGTCTAATGGTTTTCTTCTTCAAAAATTTGCAAGAAAAATGGTGAATTTAGCTGTTGTTAATGTAGGCAAATGTGCTAGGGTTTGTTTGTTTTTCAAGGTTAAATCCCTCTTATCCCATCCTTGTTTCCTTTTCAATTAAATTCACAAATGTTGCTACAT
>APFE031370175.1:75856-112220 GCA_000404065.3 Pinus taeda | reverse complement strand
GAAATTTTCCCACAGGCAGAGCAATAAAATTGAATTCTACCTTAGCTAACTTAGAAAATTTCAATGGAAATGAATATGAAATGAGCTATGAAACATAAAAAGATACATATGAAACATAAGAGACACAGTTTCTACACTCACAACCACATGAATCTCATGAAACAGAGCCACTGCCTTTCATTAATCCTCTGTAAAAAATATACAATGCAGAAACAGAGTCCCAAATTCTCCCAGAAGTTACAAGCCAACCAACCCTTTGCAAATGGTTTGCATACAATATATAGAATGTGCCATGAAGAGATAGAATGCCCAAGGGTTGGGGAGTTACTCGAATCATTACAAAATGAAGGTGGAGAGCCAAACAGCAGCAACAGGTGCAGCGCCACAAACATGACAAATGGCTTGGGTGGCCCTTTGCCTTCCTTTGCCACTTGGATAACTGACCATCTAGAGTGAAAATACTTACAAAATTGATTTAGGTGCCGAAAAACTGAAGTGCATATGAGTGGGCCCACTTACAAAAATTCGGGAAGCGAAATTTCGCGAAACAGAGGCATTCTGGGCCTTTTTTCCTATATGCGTCACACCCTTTTCTATATGCGTCGCGCCACTTTGAGGCCAGTTGTGAGGCACTTGTAGGAGTCCAAAATGTGCCCAAGTGTGCTTGTTGGAAAGCATGTCCTGTCTACTTTCCAACCCAAGTGGAATTTTTTAATTTGGAGGTCATTTTCCCATCCAAATATTTATTCTCCCAAGACTTCTTCCTGTGTGTCAAAATAGGGGCAGTGAGGCCATTTTTGAGTGTTTTTTGTCCTTTTGGTGGCCAAGATCTTCTCCAAATTTCTTTCTCCATGTGCCAGTAGTCGTGATTTTGCATGATGAATCCAAAAATGCAAACCATTTCTCATTTGGAGCTCCCAATCTTACGCATCGCGCCGGTGGCGGGGCGCGTATAGAGAAAAAACCTGTGTTTGTGCCAAAAATTTGTCATGTGACCAAAATTTCCCCAAATTCCTTGAAATTTGGGCTGGAGGTCCTCTATGAAGTGCTATGTTGTGCCAAGGAAGATTCAGCCAATATTTGAAGCCGATCTTGCTCTTTTTCCTTTTTGCCTCTTTTGTTGCTTTGCTCAATTTAGCCTTCAAGCTCCTTATTCGGGCCTTTGCGCTAATGTTCCGTGCCCTGTAATGACAAGCCATCCTCCTCAATATGGTCTTGTCCCTGTTTTCCTTCTCCAGCAGCTTCTCCAAGTTTATATTGACACGATCTAACCAAGACTCATGGTCGTTGTTGATCTCTTGCTCCAAGGTAGTGAGCTCGATCCTCCTCTGCTGGGCAGCTTGTCGATTTTCACGGATGCTTTGCAGCTCCATGATTGCCTATTGGTCCTCAAGCTATTTGTTTCTCTGCTCCAGATACTTAATGACCCATCTAGCTCTCTCCATATTAAGTATCAAGTCTCGTATCTCCGAATCCTGCTCCTGAATGGTCATCCTAAGTTTGGCATTTTCTGCCTCTGTCTCTTCATCCTAAATGAGGATGACATCTGTCTCCTGTACACCTGATGGTCCCTCATCATGCACGGGCTTCTTGCCCTTATCCAATACCTGTGTAGTCGATGTAGGAAGCGAGGCCCCTTCCACCTTGGGTGGAGATAACACTCGCTTTGCTACTGCAAATAAGTTCCTAATGCCTTTCTGATATGTCACCAAAAATGGCATGATCATGGTCTCATGGTGCTCATGCTGATAAGAAGGACCACCCAACTCCTGCTCGGGCTCTGATAGTACCTGTGGTGTGCTGAAGAAGTCACGGGAGATGAAGTCCTCCCAAGAAATGTCCTACAATCCCAACTGATGATCTACCAAAATCTGGATAAGAGCGAAGTGATACACACTGTTAAGTTACTGTTGAGGGGTCTTATGCAGCATGAAAGTGTTCATCCTCTCTATATTCCTGCATATGAAAAATGGGAGGTTCATCATCCTCAACCTGGTAAAGTGCATGAGCAAGCGGATGTGATAGGCATACAGTCGAGAGAACCTCCCCTCACAGCTGAAGTATTTCATGATTAATCTCATGAGCGGAGCATACTCATTCTTCAAGTATCTGAAAGGAAATACTCTTGTGAGCTCATTCAAGAATCTGGTTTTGATGTAAGGCTCATAGTGTTGCCTTTCCACCTTCTTCTTCTTATGCCACTGCTCCCCAACATTTGGTATACATGTTGCCACTGATATAGCTTCGGGTGTCAATGTGAAAGTGACCTCGGCCAAGGTAGACTGACCTCCATGTAGATGAAGCACAAATAAACAGGCCAACTCATGATGAACTCTGACATTTGTCACCCTTTGACAAAATTCGAAACATGATAGGTCCTGGAAGTATGACATGGCAAGAGGGCATGCTTATAACTCGGTGAGGGTAGTGGGTTCATCCCTGACATGTTTGCCACTCTTGTGGTGTCTCCTGGGAGCCTTCTCTTTTGAGGATGAGTCACTCTGTGTCTCCCTCTCATACTCGGACGAATTCTGTGATGACATGACTGCAATGTGGATTGTGATTAGGCTGCCCCTTTGATGATTATGGGAGGCTGGGTGCCTTTGAAATATCTGTTACCAAGGGGAACAATGAAACAGGGATTGTTAGGAAGGGAGTGATGAAATGGGGATAGGGTTTATAGGGATAAATTTGTTTAGGGATATGGGAGGAGTTTGGGGTATTTTGATGGGGTAGGGTTTTGGGGTTTTAATTGATCAATAGGAGGAGGGGAAAGGGAATATGATTTTTGGTAGTGTTAGGGTAGTGATAATAGGAAACAAAATGACATAGGGGAATAAGGGACAGGGGTAGGGTAGGAAAAATGACCTTGGTAGCAACAATACTGTTACACAACCCTAGCAAAATGATTTTTCTTTGGTGTCTTCTTATGTTTGCTTTATGGAATGTTTTTTCATTCAATCACCAGCAATAATCCACCATATCTTTATCGAATTTGATGCACAAGTGAGTTTGAGAGCCTACCTTGCAATTAGAGGGGCTTCACAAGAGATTTTAGGGAGTTTTGGCACGTTCTAGGTGATTTATCTCTGTGCATCACGCCCCTGTCTATGTGCGCCACGCCCCGGGTGTGTGTCGCGCTCGTTATGGGCTTGAAGGGTGGGCGGGTGTTGTGTGCGCCGCACCCTGCATGTGCGTCGTGCCCTTGCCTGTGTGCGCCGTGCTCTCCAAGGTCACCTCCAAACCGACTTAGCTCTTCTTTTATGCCTCTAACTATATGCACCGCGCGCAAAGCCCAGTGCGCTGCGCCCTGGGTATGCGTCACACCCTTCAGAAACTTGCACTGTGGGCAGGCTGCGTGTGCACCGCGCCCTCTGTGTGCGCCGCGCTCCTGGTTATATGCGCCGCACTCTCCAAGGTCACCTCCAACTCACTCAACCGCTCACCAATGCACACTCACACCTTTCCAATACTTCTCCAAGACTTGTAATGGCACAATGCATTTGCTTTTGTCAAAAATTGGTATATATAGCCTTGGAAGAGATGGGTTTAATTTTTTCCTCTTCAAAAACCCTTTTTTCTAATGTTTGAGTTTTGCACTTTTTCACTGACTTTAAAACACACTAATTTTCACTTTCCCTTTGAAATTTTAGCTCGAATGATGCAATTTGAGGCACTCTTTGCGGGGATTGCAGGACAAGACATGTGGCCATGGAAACCATGACTGCATCTGAAAAAAATCACTTGAAGACTTTTTTTGAAAATTTTGTCAAAAATGACATTGTTTGACTTTTCTTCAAAACAGAGTTTTGAAGAAGAGTCGGAGTCTATCCACATGATGATGAAGCTTTCTGAACCATAACTGTGTAAGGGCCTCACTCTGGCCTACATGGCCTTACTGGACATGTTCAAGTACCAAATTGATGAATTCCTAGACCTAGACCTCGAAATGACCATTGTCCTTTAAAGGACCAGACCTTGACTATCATGGACTTTGATGATGATTGACAAAAGACCTGAGCCAGCAAGAGCCAGACATGAGAGGGAATTACTATAATCACCTTCTTCGTCAGATTATGGCATGCCCCTAGCGGAATGCAACTGGGAGAATGGAGCGGGACACCTAATCATGAAATACATAAAGAGTTTTGATCTCTGACAGAAGATTGACCAGACCGACTCTAACACCACTGTCTCGTTAGACTCCTACAAGCGGTTAAGATAGTTCAGCCATCCTGCTCTTGCCAAGATTTCCCGGGCAACAGCAAAGACTGTTAACACTTGCGGTTCTCTCTGAATTGATCTTCCTCCCATGGTTTCGATGTAATCTCTCAAAGGAACGGAAGCTGTTGAAACACAGAGAAGCTGACGAACGCAAAACTCATTCAAACTCTAATGTTGCAGAGTATACAGTGGAAATGGCTTTGAACAGCAAGTCATGCAGAAAAAACAAAAAAAATAAAAAAGAAATAGTATACCGTTGAGCCATGTTATACCCTAGTACACAACTTCCCGAATAGTGAGTTGACACGTAATCCAGGGAATGACGAGGTTAACCTCCCCCCCTGCAATGTGATAGGCTTTCCCAGCCATCAAATAAAGGAGCAGCACCCGCTCTGCAACAAATTATTTAAGGAACAGTGTATGGCAATATGCCATGTTTACAAAAGCAACATATTACTAAAATCGAGGTGTAGAGTTGCGTCGCTTTAATACATAAGAGACTGCGGTGATATGATGCAAGGTTGGGGATAAGACATTTGTTGTAAATAGAGAGTCTCATGCGGTCATTGTCAATTGTTCTGTCATGATTGGTGATAATATATATTCATGCGTTATATGGTTGGGGAAATAACATATAATTGATTACCACGGCATGAGAAACAAAATGGTGCTAATAACTTACCTATTGGTGTAAATAATGTGACTTCAATACCATTAACATTTCTCTACTACCGACAGGTGTCCATAACCTTGGCAAAGTTTTTTATTTCACTCTTGGAACCATGATCCTTTGTGTATGCTTAGGGAACGTTGTGTAATGTCAAAATGTAGGCCATTATGCTGGCTTGGTGACCAGTTAACCATAATGCCATTCACGAGGAAGGAGAGAATAGTGGGCAGATCGGCTCATCATGAGACCTCCTGTTCCAAGGGTTGTTTATTTGATATACCTTTTGGACCATATCCCTGGTGTGGTGGCCATAGTGGGAATGCCACTTCGCTTTCGTCCTCATGATCATGGTAGGCCAGTTCTTAATGAGACTTCCTATCCTGCATTTGACAATTTATAAGTCATATTTGCTCTTTTTTGTTTCTTTTTCATGAAGTGCCTTCCCTATTTATACACAAAGGGTGGTTCAACACTCCTTAAGAGTAGGAATGGTGGAAGAAGTCTTAACATCCCAATAGGAAGATATAAACCCTTTGCTCTTATTCCTGAATAATAATCGAAGAGGATTAAAAGGGACCAACATGATACAGATAACCAATCAGAGCAAAATTAGTAGAATAATGACAGCAAAAGATGATGAATAAGCATGTCTTTCCTTTTGTCCTCTTACCAATTCAGGGAAATTTCTTCTAAAGATAGTGATTTATGATTGACTGATTTCAGTATGTTGTGATTTTGCTTCCATTACATAAGTACATAGTTGTATTCCAAAAGACTTGAAAAAAAAGGAACAATAAGCATCCTCAATTTAGAACAGCAAAAGGAACAAGTTGTTTCACAGGGAGAGCAAAAGCATACAAGTGGTGTTCCTTTTGAGAAAAGGAACAACAAAAGTTCACAAATGTTGTTCCTTTGGAAAAGGAACAGCAACACACACAGGTACCATTCCTTTGGAAAAGGAACAACAAGAATCACAAATGTTGTTCCTTTGAAAAAGGAACAGCAATGTCGTTCCTTTGGAAAAGGAACAGCAGACGTCAAAAATACTGTTCCTTTGGAAAAGGAACAGTAAAACACATAAAAATGGTGTTCCTTTAGAAAAGGAACAGCAGCAATCAAAAATGTTGTTCCTTTGGAAAATGAACAGCAAAACCAGCAAATGTCGTTCCTTTGAAAAAGGAACAACAGAAATGAAAAACGTTGTTCCTTTGGAAAAGGAACACCAAAACAAGCAAATGTCATTCCTTTGGAAAAGGAACAGCCGAGATCACAAATGTTGTTCCTTTGGAAAAGGAACAACTGAAATCGAAAATGTTGTTCCCTTGGAAAAGGAACAGCAAAACACACAGAAATGTCGTTCCTTTGGAAAAGGAACAGCATAAATCGAAAATGTTGTTCCTTTGGAAAAGGAACAGTAAAACACACAGAAATGTCGTTCCTTTGGAAAAGGAACAGCAGAAATCGTAAATGTTTTTCCTTTAAAAAAGGAACAGCAAAACACACAAAAATGTCGTTCCTTTGGAAAAGGAACAGCAGAAATCAAAAATGTTTTTCCTTTGGAAAAGGAACAGCAAAACACACAGAAATGTCGTTCCTTTGGAAAAGGAATAGCATAAATCAAAAATGTTGTTCCTTTGGAAAAGGAACAGCAAAACACACAAATGTCGTTTCTTTGGAAAATGAACGGCATAAATCAAAAATGTTGTTCCTTTGGAAAAGGAACAGCATAAATCAGAAATGTTGTTCCTTTGGAAAAGGAACAGCAGAAATCAGAAATGTTGTTCCTTTGGAAAAGGAGCAACAGAAATCAGAAAAATGTTATTCTTTTGGAAAAGGAACAGCAGAAATCGTAACAGCAAAACGTTGTTTCAAAGATATGTACGAAAATAACTCAAGAAATTATGTACAAACTGTAAAGAGAAGTAAATTCCTTAATGAATTACAGGTGATGAAGACTTCTCTTCCTCCCCCAAAATCTCCATATCTAAATCTTAGCGTAGCTGTTGGCAGAAAGACTCCCGAGTGAGTGGTTTGCGATAGAGACGAACTCAGTGGCCATTTGCCTTGAAGGCATATCCATGTTGGAAATAATACTGAGAGGGGGGGTGAATCAGTATTATCAAGTCAAATATTCCTTTTTCAAATACAAATGATATACACTACTTCAGTTAATTAAACCCGCAACTATGTAGAAGGAAACCCGCGTATATTATGCAAACTTATAATTTACTTTATCTTTCATATGTTGATTGTTAATCTGTGTATCAAATAACCAATAACCAGAAACAGTAAAACAGAGCAGGAGACAATCACACACAAGAACACAAGATATAAGGTGGAAACCCAATGTGGGTGAAAACCACCTGTTGCAATTCGTCTCTATCTTCTCTTTAATTAAAAACTTCTTTTTACAATTGTACTGCTGCAGTCCTTTACCAGTACGTAGGCTGCAACCTGCAGAGAGCTACAACCCTCTCTCGTTTTCCAGCTTCTCCTGGAAGGGAGCTACAACCCCCTTAGCTCTTGCACTAGCCAAGATACTAATACGTACATGCTGGCCTACAGAAGGCTACAACCTTCTCTTTCTTCCAGGGACCATGTTTCATAAATTTTCAGACTGGATCCATGAACATCAATCAATCATCAAGAATTTCTGCATCAAACAATCTCATTTTCACCAATTAGCACTGAATCAAGTAGACACTTCTGTGACAGTTGTATCCAAATCACAGTAACAGTAACCACACACCAAATCTGAACCCAGAACAAAAGATACTATCATTCAAGCTTAAAGATTATGACCCATCAATAGAACTTATCCTTCTCCTTGTGCTCAGGTTCCTTCTTTATTCAGATCCAGATCTGCACCATAACCCAATCACAATATTCCAGATCTAGCACTTTATCAGATATTCAATAAAAATTCAGATGATGCTTTGCCGAATGATTTCCTTCCTCTTTTATAGTCTTAGGCTTTTCACAATACCACGGTCCAAAACCATAATAACACAATACCATGAACCCAATACTTGGGATCAACACTTTTGGATGCAATACCATGGACCAAAACCATAGGATCAAAAAACTGTCGAACTAATACCATGAACCAACCATGAAAGTGTGAGAACTTTTCTCCACATGAAATAAACTTTTCTCTGCATAAAATTCCGTGAACTTTTCTCCACATGAAATAAACTTTTCTCTGCATAAAATTTCGTGAACTTTTCTCTATATGAAATAAAATTTTCTCTGCATAAAATTCCGTGAACTTTTCTCCACATGAAATAAACCTTTCTCTGCATAAAATTCAGTGAACTTTTCTCCACATGAAATAAACTTTTATAAAGTTTTCTCTGCCTAAAATTCCGTGAACTTTTCTCCACATGAAATAAACTTTTCTCTGCATAAAATTCCGTGAACTTTTCTCTACATGAAATAAACTTTTCTCTGCATAAAAGTCCGTGAACTTTGCTGCACTATAATTTATCATCTGAGATGACTGGGTTTCCATCAAGTACAACATATGTATCATAATGCCAACAAATAGATATGGCATTTTCCATTGTTTAGACTGCTTCCTAAAATCATACAAAACTTGTCCAGGACTCCTTTAAATATGGAGGCTATAAGCACAGAGGTAGGTCCCAATAACAAGGTGTCATCCGCAAAGAGCGCATGATTAATGTTTTTAACACCTCTTGCTATACAAAGCCCAACAATTCCTGGTCCATCATTTTCTTGTCTAAATAGAATTTGAGGACAGAGGCTTGAAGAACGAATAGAAGGGGTGAGAGAAGGCACCCCAGTTTGAGCCCTCTCATGGCTTTGAAAAAGTTAGTAGCTCCATTGTTTACTAATGGAGCAATCCAAGGCTTCGAAATGCAGGCCTGAATCCAATTTATAAATTTCTCCCCATATCCAAATTTGTGTAAGACTTTCAATAGAAAACTATGCTTGACTCTATCAAAAGCATTTGCTAAATCGAGCTTGACAACCATACCTTTTTTATTGTGATTCAGACTTGAGTGGATTGCCTCTTAGACCAAAATGAAATTGTCAACTATCTGTCTCCCTTGAATGAATCCTCCTTGGCTTTCTGGAATGATTTTGGGGAGGATGAGCTTAAGTCTATTAGTGATGACTTTAGTAATCAATTTGTAACCAATATTACATAGCGAAATCGGTCAAAACATGTTGAAGGTGTTGGCTCCTTTCTCTTTGGGGACGAGAGCAAGAAAAGCAAAGTTTGTGTTGCCTCTAATTTTCTGGCAAGCTTGAGACTTAATAACCATTTTGTATAGATCTTTTTCGATAATCGGCCAGCAAGATTAGAGGAATCTAGCTATATAACCATCCGGCCAAAAGGCTTTGTCTGGGTCCATAGCGAAGACGGCATCCTTGACTTCATTCTTGGTGACTTTAGCTTCAAGAAGGTGATTCATTTCAACAATAATCAAGGAGGGAACCATGTCAATCATATCAGAGATTTGGTCCAGATTTATATCTTCACTATATAGGCTTTTAAAGTGAAGGGAGACAACTTTTTCGATGCTTGCATTCTCTTTGTGAATAATAGTGCCATTTTTTATTTCGGAAATGGAATCGGTACATTTCCTTGCCTGAGCTTGTTTATGGAAGAAGGAAGAGTTCCTATCCCCTGCTTTAAGCCAAAGGCTATGTGACTTAAGTCTGAAGTACTCTTCTTATGCTAATCAAGCCTTGTGATAGGTTTGCTGGAGTTGAGCTTCTTTGTCTAGAATCTCTTTAGTTATGTCAGTTGTTTCAGCTTGGAGATGATGATTTTCCAAAATGTGTTGGAGATTGTTTCTTTCATTTGCTGGATTGGGCAGAGTTTTGGCCCAGCTTTTTAAAACCCTTTTCACGCTTCTAGGCTTCTCCTCCCAAACAAAAAAGGAGGATCCTTTGATCGGCTACATCTAGATGCCCTTAACTAATTTCATGGAGTCTGATTCCTTAGCCCAGAGCGGGCTAAATCTAAAGGGAATTGCACCTAGGTCAAGCTAAAACACCAGTTCCATCTTGACTGGTTTATGGTCAGAAGTGTTGCATGGGAGAATATGAACTCTAGCCTCTAATCCAAGTAGAAGAAAACAGCTTTGAAGTAAGAATCTATCCAATCTGGTAGCAATGTGGCCAGGACCAATTCTTTTATTAGTCCAAATGTACTCACCAGAGATTGGTTTGATGTCTAGCAGGTCCCAGTCTTGCATAAGGTCCTCTGCCCATTCCTTGCCGGATCTTGAACAATGTTGCCTCCTCTCTTGTCTGCTGATAAGAGAGTGAGGTTAAGGTCTCATGCTATGATGGTATTCTCAAGATTAATGATATCTGCTTGGGTTCTTATGGAGTCCCAATAGGCCTTTTTTTCGACAGCGTAAATGTACATGTTGAAGAGACTGACAATCTCTTTTGAAACTAAGTGCTGCAATTTTAAGAACAACCAATGAGTATTGAGGGTCTCAAGAATGAATGAGAACTTTCTAGCATTCCAAAGAGTGCCCAAACCACAAGAAGCCCCTTGGGCTAAGATTGCTTTCACCTCACATTTGTTCCAGAGTTTCTTACTTTCCTGAAGGAAGATAGAGTCTTCCAGTTTCGTCTCCTGGATGAGAAGTATGCCAGGAGCTTCTGTTCTTATTAAACTTCTGATGGCTTCTTCTTTGATTTTGCTCCCCATACCTCTATAGTTCCAGGAGACTATCTTCATCATTTGTATTTCTGGTTGGCTCCCTTGGAGCCTTGGGGCTAGTTTCTCACCATCTTTGTTTTTGATGCTAGTAGCTTCTCAAGGGTTGGGTGGCTACCTTGGAGCTTATCCTTGAAAGTTTCCTTCTCTCATTTTTCTCGATCTGATTTGTGGCCTCTTGTGGATCTCCTTATCGAAGATTTGGATTCTCCTATTTCTCCTTCTTCCTTCGAGCAATCCAATTCATTCTCATATTCCTCTACTTTGACAGTGTTTCCTTTGGAACTCTCTGCAAGGCTTGCCCCCTTGGGAGAAGAGGGGGTACCTTTAGAGGGTGGCATTGATTTTTGATTGTTTGGTTCCTGATTTTCCTCTATTTTCGAGCTTAGAGAAGCGAATTCATTTTCTTGATCCATTCTGGGAGGGGGTTGCTAAGGAGGGGCTTGAGGACCTCTTCCGTTTGGACCAACCTGCTTTTGATTTTTCCTAGCGCACTTGAACTAGTTCCAACCTTCTTCTTTTCCCTTATCTAGTTCCACATTGGTTGGTCATCCTCTAGTGAAGTGACCATAAACATGACATTTTTGGCATTTGAAAGGCAACTGCTCGTAATCCAGCTTCTGCAAATGGGTCCAATTTCCTACTTTGATTTTGATGGCTTCCGGGAGACCCACCTCTAGGTCTACTTCTATGCAGATACGGGCATAGTCATATTGATTTTTGCTATTTTCCCTATCTATGAATTTCCCAAGGGAATTTTTAATGTGTTTCAACGAGTCCCAGTTCCAACAATGAACTAGGAGATTAGAGAGTCTAACCCATACAGGGACAGTTGTGGGAACATCGACTGTAGGTTCGAATTTGATGCCCATCTGTTGAGGTACAGGCTCTAGGGGCCCATGAAATAGGGGCCATTCTGAAAGATCAGGTCCTTGTCATCCTTTCAGGTGAATTTGAAGAGGAAGAACCCTCATCCTAAGAAGTAAGAGGTGACACTGCTCTTGATCAGAGGAGCCCAATTCTTGTTAGCCTAGGTCTCAGTCATCTTAGGAGAAGGCCATAGACCGGTGAACTAGCCAACGAGAGCCCACTCAGCCAAGGAGAGGATGACTTGAATCAGAGTCTCTAATGGCAGGGAGATTTCAAGAATGTCTTCCAGCCTCTTGAAAAACTTGGCTGCTTCACTCTTTTTCTTCTGTAGCAAGCTGACCAAGAGCTGAGAGAAGGCTTTAGCAGAGGAAGGCAAGGGGGGGCCTACCTGGGGTGAGCTCGGGACCTCCATGAGGGTGAGCCTGGCTTACTAGTCCCTCCCAGCAACAGATGAGTACTGTGAACTATAGGAACTCAAAAAAGAACGCAGAAATGGTGCAGGAGTGTAGAGGGCCCAAAGCCAGGGGCTGTAGAGCAGCAAGGGTGCAAAGGCACCGAGGCGCAGGCTAGGGTTTCATGGCAGTTCTCTAGAGCTCAACGACCAGTCAACCAAAATGAAGATGAAAATGCTATTGTGATTACAAGATGAATTTAATTTAGAATTTTGATTTTTTTTTAGATTAAGAAACTTTCTTATATTATCAAAAGGGAGTTGATTATAAAATTTATTTATATCAGGTTATTGTTCTCAACCCCAAGGGTTAGCTCAATTGGTCAAGTCAGGGCCTTGTGAGATGGGAGGTGACAGGATCAATTCTTGAAAGCTCTTGGGGTCAGGTCTTGCAGTAGGCCGAGGGGTGTCAGCCTAGATTTTTCCAGTGGACGTAGCACCACCAGTTGACCGAAGGTTTCCGTGAACCACGCATGCACAAAAAAAAAGGTTATTGTTCTCATTCTGATCAAATCAAAAGGGAGTTGATTATAAAATTTATCTCTACAGGTTCATTGTTCTTGGAGGGTCATTGTTCTAATTCCGATTAGACTTTTTGATATTGGAGCTCGGAATAAACTATAAACAACCGAGTTTAATCTTTACTTATAATACGTCTATTAGCCATGACATACATAAACAAAATATTAGAGAAATCAGAGTATGAGGCAATATATTAAGGAGGTGAGTTTGGAGGAATAACAGGAGGAGCAAAAAAGTATCTCCTCTTAATGTTTGGCTTCATTTTTTTTAATAAAATTATTTTAGTTTGATTTTACGCTTGACGTGAAACAACAAATCGGGGGTATCTAAGCCATCCAAATTACTTGGGGATCCTACCTATCTGGGCCACACCATCCCTTAACATATTTGGATTTTTTCCCATACCTTCACATCGAGTAACTTAATAGTACAACCCATCACCATTTATTCTACCCCATGAGCGATTTGAATATATATTTAAATGATAATTATTTTAATAATATTTTTAGAATGCCAATAAATCTAATTTATATTCTTAAAAAAAAATAAAGATAAAACAAATGAATAAAATTCTATGTAAACCAATCAATATATATATATAAATTTATTTATTAATAATTCTATATAAATTATATTAGAAAATTGTGAAGATAATATTTACAAACTAATTAATTATTTTTATTAAATCTAACAACTTCCTAATTTTTTTTTCTCTATGTAAGGCTAATTCTATCAATAAAAACAAAAATATAATTACACCGAGGCCCCGCCTCAACCGTTGTTGCTAGAGTTCATCAAGAAGGTCTAAACTGCCCCATAATGGGGAAACCAGTTTGACATGGCAAAAAGACCAGTCATATATCCCGAGACTGTCACCAAAGGAAACCCATACATAAGACTTGGATCCATGTTTTGAAGCAAAACCCCGAAAATGATTCAACACAACACCACCAGAAGCGACAACAAAATGACAGACCCTCTGGTCAATCATACAAACAGCAAAAACAAAAATTATCAAATAATATTTAGAATACCATCGGGTCTACATCATCACATCACACATATGAAGGTGTAAAGGCTCTGCCCCTTGGTTTCTGCCAATGAGAAATTGCGATGCGATCCGATCGCAATCACATATTGCTATATGTAAAGGCTCTGCCGCTTGGGTTCCGCCGATGCGATATTGCGATGCGATCTGATCGCAATCGTATATTGCTATAAGTAAAGGCTCTGCCGCTTGGTTTCCGCCGATGTGATATTGCGATGTGATCTGATCGCAATCACATATTGCTATATGTAAAGGTTCTGCCCCTTGGTTTCTGTCAATGCGATATTGAGATGCGATCCAATCGCAATCACATATTGCTATATGTAAAGGCTCCACACCTTGATGTCCATCAATGCGATATTGCGATGCGATTTGATTGCAATCGCATATTGCTATTTTTAAAGGCCTTGCCCTTTGGTCTCCCTGTTTTGTGATTGTCGGCGGTCTGTTGGGTGGCAATTAATGTTCTTGGATATCACCCACCTCCAGGTGCGCTTCTTCCTCCTGAGCTATTTCCTTCCTTGCCAATTGCTGATATTCTAGCATCTGTTGTTCAGTGGCTAAAGTAGAGAGTGTACTTGTATGGAGATCTATTCCACTTTCCACTCCTATATTTGCCAATAGGTCAGCTACTTTGTTTCCCTCCCGGCGTATGTGCTTGAGATTGATCACTTTGTGGGAGGAGAGCCAGATTTCGATAAGTTTTAGTCGACTCTCCATTCTTCAGTTGTTGCTTACCTTACTTGAGGTTGTTCCCTGCAGCATTTTGGTGACCATATTTATGAGAATTTGTAAATCTCGCTCTATAAAAAGTGAGAATATACCCTATTTTTGGGCTATAATGAGTCCCTGCCATAATCCTTCTAACTATACTGAGTTGTTGGTGTCCCATCCAGTCGAGCCTAAGTAGGTTAGAATCGGAGTTCCCTTACTCTGAATATTTCTCCAAATCCAGCCTTTCCTAGATTTCCTTTCGAGGCTCCATCAAAGTTTAGCTGGAACATGTGATAGGGAGGAGGAATCCACTTATTTGGTGTCCTTCTTCTTGCTTGAGTTTTTCCATTGATTATCATTTCTTGGTTCCACTACAGATTCCAATTTGTCCATATGGTTTGTTCCAATGGGAGAGAGGGAAAGTCTTCCTCAGACCATGTTTGAAGAAGTAGTGTTTCCCTGATATTTTGACATATTGTATTCCATAGAGATTCCAAGGGCATAGATTGGTCCTTGAAGATTTGCCAGTTTCTCTCCTTCCATAGTGTCCACATGAGAAAACCCAGTATAAGCTTCCATAAGGAGTTTAACAACTTACTCTTGAAAGGGTTCCTTGCCTAGTTGCGAATAGTGTAAACTATGTCTCCTTATGTCCTTCCATCCTTTTGGCATCTAAAACTGACCTTTTCCCAAAGCTTGTGCACTAATGGACAAGAGTTCATAAGATGCTGAGTGGTTTCCTCTTCTTGCTTCCAATTGGGACAGATGGAGGGGCCTTGGAAGCTCCTCTTCTTGAGATTGTCCCAAGGAAGGATTTTACTGTGACATAAGAGCCAAAGAAAGGTTGAGACTTTTAGCCAAATCTTGGGGTCCCATATTTTAATCCAGAGAGGGTCCTTGATAATGTGTTCCTTCATGATGATGTGATAGGCCTCCCTAGTTGTGAAGGATCCTTTTTCTTCATCACCCCATCTAAGAATATCCTTTTCCTCTGAGTATTGTATTCTTCTCTTTGCTAATTCAGTACTGAGAATCTATTGATCTCAATCTATTCCCTGTCTTATTAGGTGATCCATGCTACACCATTTCCTATGCCCTTGCAATGTGGAAGGAAGCTAGAAGTGCTTGACAATATTATAGGTTTGCATTTCCTGTTCCGGGATTCGATGAGGTAAGATCAAATCCTTTAGTTTGGGTTGCTGCTGCTAAGAGTCATCCGAGAACCTTGTTGTATTGCCGTCCTTCACTTCCCAGAAGCTATGCTACTGAATTAAAAGCTTGTGTTACTTGGCCGCATTCCAGATTAGAGAACCAGGGTTGACTTCTGAAATTCGGATTAATCCTTCGGTGGGTCGACTGTTGGCATAATTTGCAATCCATAGGGATGCCCAAGGGGTGGATGGAATATTAAGCCATTTCCACCAGATACGAGTTCCCATAACCATATTGCTGTGGTAAGGATCCCGCAGACCCATTCCACCAGCAAGCTTTGGCAGGCAAACTGTGTCCCAATTAACTAGGGCCCATTTCCGTTTTTTATTTGAGTTGCCCCATAGGAATGATCTCTATAGGAAATTGATATCTTTGAGAACCCATTTTGGTGCAGCTAGGATTGAGAAGAGATACAGTGGCATGGATTGCAGAACCGCCTTGATTAAGACAAGCTGACTGGCCATATTGAGAGCCCTATGAGTCCAGAAAGATAATCGAGCCTCTAGTTTCTCTAAGAGCATTCTCTAAGAGGAGTATTTCATAGCTGATTCAGTCATAGGAGCATCAAGATACTTGGAAGGGAGAACATCAATTAAGAATCCAAGAATACTAGCTATAGAAGCTTGGGTGACAGTGGGGGTACGAAAAAAGAGGATTTGAGATTTGGCCTTGTTTATCTTTGCGTCAGAGGCCTCCGAAAAGTCCATCAATATTGAATTGAATTGTCGAGCTTCCTGGATTGAAGGGTGACAAAAAATCATATTTTCGTCCACAAATTGTTGATGAGTGAAGGTTGGAGTGTTAGGAAATGACAAGCCTCTTAGTTTTTGGGAAAATAGAGCAACTTTAACACTACGGCCAAGACCTTCCGCCATTAACACAAAGAGGGAGGGGGAAAGAGGGTCCCCCTGTATGATACCTCGGGAAGGCTGGAAAGGAGATGAGGGGATATCATTGATCAAAATTGAGAAAAAAGAGGAAGAGATGAGACTCATGACCCAAAGAATCCACGTTGGGGAGAAACCAAAGGCAGATAGGGTGTTTTGAATATAAATCCAACTTAAACTGTCAAAGGATTTTGAGAGGTCGATTTTAAGTAGCATACTTGAATTCTTGGAGTGCTTTAGGGAGTGGATGATTTTGTGAGTGAGGATTATGTCATCCGTAATCTGCCTGCCTTCTACATATCCTAACTGCTTTGGTGAAATGAGAAGTGGTAGCAACGATTGTAGTCTTGAAGCTACAATTTTGGAAACTATCTTGTAGATGACGTTGCACAGGGAAATGGGCCAAAATTTGTTAGGGGTGTTAGAATGAGCTTCCTTTGGGATAAGGGCTATGAATGTGGCATTCATTGCCGAAAGCATCCACCTCATGGTTCTTGATTTCTCAACAATCTTCCAGACTTCCAATTTAATTAGCTCCCAGAAAGTATGGAAAAAGTGGAGGTAAATCCACCTGGCCTCGTCGCCTTGACTTCTTTTAGTTGCTAAATTGCATTTTCCACTTCTTGTAAGTCGACCGGCCTGAGTAAGAGCTGGTTGTGCTCTTCTATGATGAGCTTGGGGATGTTCTCTATGATTTTTACTATAGATTGCATTCTGTCCACCTGTGGTTCTTGATGATTTTTCTTAAAGTAGTTGAGAAGTTTGAACTCAATTTCTTCATGTTTTTCCACTTTTACCACGTGCTCATTTTGGATGTGAGTAATATTGTTTTCCATTCGGCGTTGAATGGTGGAACGATGAAAAAAATTTGTATTTTTTTCCCCTTCCTTTAGCCACCTGATTCTCTATTTTTGCCTCTAGAGAATTTCTTCTTGTTTGGCCCTCTCTTAGATCTGATTTTCGAGAGACTTTTCCTGTTCCGAAAGTTCCTCTGATCTTCCCTCTGTGATGATCCAATCCAACTTTCTGGCAATGAGCACAAGAATAATAGAGCTCTAACTTCATCATCAAATTTTACCCCTACAGAACATAACTGACTTGTAATAGTACTAAAATCATTTAAATGATTTGCAACAGATCCACCTTCCGACATCTTCATATTAAATAACCATTTCATAAGAAATACCTTGTTTGAGGCCGAGGGTTTTTCATATAGTTTCTCCAACGCCTTAATCAAACCCTCTTTCGTTGTTTCCTTCGAAATGTTGAAGGCGACCGACGCTGCAAGGCACAACCGTATTGTTCCGAGTGCCTTTCTATCGAGAAGGTTCCATTCTTCATCTTCCATATCCGTCGGCTTCTTTTCTTTTCTGCCCAATGGTAGGTATAGATCTTTCTGATACAGATAATCTTCCATCTGCATTTTCCACAATGAGAAGTTTTGGCCGTTAAATTTCTTGACCCTAAACTTACAATCTTCTGCTATTGCTCCCACTCGAACAAGGAACCATTCTTTCCTGCGAGTTTATCAACCAGATAGACCTTTGGCTCTGATACCAGTTGTTAGAAAATTATATATTACGAAGCAATGGAACACATAAAATATTGTAGAAATATAAACACAGAAAACGCATAAAACAAGAGAGACACAGATATACGTGGTTCACCCAGTTTGGGCTACGTCCACCCTGAACAGCCAGTTCTTTCTTTCTATTATCCAACATAATGAAGAGACACAACCTACAACAAATCCGCTGCAATATCCTATGTTTTCTCTCACAGTCTCACCTCTTTGTTTCTCGCTCACACATATAATACATATTTATTACAGCCTCAAATACAATGCCCTCATACAAAGACAGGGGTTGCCTTCTAGGGCAAAAAGCCCTAAACTAAACATAAGTTCTACCGTCAGATCATGCGCCTAATGAACGACCTAGATTGACTAGAAATTACTATACTTTTACAAGGCAAATTTACATTTTTTTTTAGCTTCGGGGGTGCTGCCCCCGAGCCCCTTCCAGGGGACCGCTAGCCCCCGGACCCCCCCAGCCGGGGGGGGATCGGCCCCCCCAGACCCCCGCAGGGGGGACAAGCCCCCCCCGCACCCCCCCTGCGTGGAGGGGTGTACAAACTTCGTGGGGTATACATCTGGCTGAAACAACTCTGAACAATCATGCTCTACACACAACACATTGATGTTCAGTATCACTTTGTGAGGGATATGATAGAAGACAAAAAGGTGTTGCTGGTAAAGGTGGACACTTTGAAGAATACTACGGATGCATTGACAAAATCTGTTAGGTCTGAGAAGTTCTCTTGGTGTAGAGAAACAATGGGAGTTACAGGGATGGATAAATAACTAAGCTCTCATGTGAGCCCCTATGAAAAGAAAACAATGAGTGGGAGAATGTTGGGTTGTGTTATATTATATTCACGACTAGCCCACGTATTTTATGAGGGGGTCAGAGGGGGGGCAGAGCCCCAACTTCGTTGTGCGGATTGTGCAGTAGGGGGGTCACAGGGAGTTTGAGGGGGGCGGGTTATTTTGGACCCTATATTAGGTTAGGTGGACCTACCTATGGTTTTGGACGTGATGGTTTTTAGGCCATGGTTTTGGACACAATGGTTTTCGGTCCATGGTATTGGATGCTTTGGCATGTATAAATATGTATTGTAACATTCAAAGGAACATAATGAAAAATCAAGCTGATAGTCCCAGTTTTGGGATCCAACGAAAAATCTCTATGTATATGTGTTTTATGATTTATGCTCTCACATTGTTTATTTTTTGTGTTTTAGAATTCGTGTGCAGGTAATTTATGTACGGGGTTAAAACCTACACTACACTAGTAACCAACCCCAGAGAAATAAGAAATGAATCCAAACATTTATTGTAATGCATTGGCAAGAATTACCACTCCTCAAAATCCCAATATAGAAGGATATATTAGGAAAAAATAAGGTAGCAATGTTGATAAATTCTGGTAGTACCCATACTTTTATTCATTGTAAGATCGAAAAGGAATTAATTGTTTTTTATATTGAGCACTAGAGAGTCAAGTGATGGTTGAAAATGGAGGAACTATAAATTTCAAAGGGAAGTGTCATAATATCAATATAACCATGGGGGAATATGAGTTGAATAGTCCAATGCTTTCATTCCAATGGGCAGTGTTGATGTTATATTAGGATTCTAATGGGTACAATCTTTTGGGATGATAGCTTTTAATTTTTAAGAACTTTTCTTGAATTTTTCATGAGAAGGAAAGAAAATTAAATTAAGGGGTATCACTGGGAAACCAGGGAAGATAATAAAGTCTAATGACATGACAAAGATTTGAAGAAATAACAATGAGGCATAATTGCATAATTATGCTCACTAGATGTTCAAAGATTGAAATCATCCATTTCTCAAGAGCTCTAAAGAATATTGTACAATCATTCTAAGGTATTTGAGACTCCCAAAAGCCTCCCAACATTTTTTTATCATGGTCATTCTATTCACTTGATTCCAAGAATCATTCCTACAAACATTAGGCCTTATAGATATCCTTATGCCCAAAAGAGTGCAACTGAACGTATGGTTATAGAAATGGTAGGGGTTGGTATACATCAACATAGCCAATGTTCTTTCTCTCCTCTAGTAGTATTGGTACACAATAAGGATGGGTCATGGCATATGTTTTTGGATTATAGGGAGCTCAACAAGATCACTATTAAAGATAAATTTACCATTCCTATCATTGATGAATTGTTGTATGAATTGCATGGAGAAATTTACTTCACCAAGCTAGATTTTTGTTCAGGATATCCTTAAATTAGAATGAAGAATGAAGGCATTCTGAAAACAACATTCAAAACTCATGAAGGTCATTATGAATTTTTGGTCATGCATTTTGGGCTTACTAAAGCACCTTCCACTTTTCACAGTTTGATGAATTTCATTTTCAAACCCTTTGTTAGAAAATTTGTGTTAGTACTTTTTGATGATATCCTAATATAAAACAACCCTTTGAAGGATCATGTTCAACATGTTTATAGGGTGCTCAAACTATTGGAGGAGAAACAATAATATGCAAAAACCTCCAAATGTTTCTTCAGAGTACAAGGTGGAATACTTGGGTCATATTGTATCTCACAAGGGTGTTAAAGTAGACCCTAACAAAATCAAAGCCATTAAGGAATGGAAAATCCCTACAACCCTAAAGCATCTTCAAGGATTTCTCAGGTTGAAAGGGTATTATCTCAAGTTTGTTAAGAATTATGGGAGAATAACAACGTCTCTAACAACATTGCTGAAGAAAGATGATTTTTCTTGGACTCCAGAAGCAACTAAGGCCTTTGAACATATTAAACACGAAATGTGCCAAGCACCAATCTTAGCTACACAAGACTTCACAAAAACTTTTAATGTGGAATGTAATGCCTCGGGAAATGGAATTGGTGCTCTTTTAATGCTAGGAGGAAGGCCTAATGTTTCTGAAAATCATCCAGTCAAAGGGAAGTATTTACAGAAACCTATTTATGAGAAGTAAATGTTTGCAATACTACATGGATTAAAGAAATGGCGACCTTACCTAATGGGAAAAACCTTCAAGGTAAAAATAGATCATGAAAGCCTTAAATAATTTTTTTGAGAAAATATTATCTTTATAAAATTAATTAAAATGAGTCACAAAGATGTTGGGTTATTACTTTGAAATCATCTACAAAAAGGGAAGCAAAATTTTGTTGTAGATGCACTCTCAAGAAAGGATGAGGATGTGGAAGCATTGCTTTGTGCCATTTCTATTATCCAACCTGATTAGATAACTAAAGAAAGGAATGAATGGAAGAATAATGAAGAGGTGTGGACACTCATTCAAATGTTCCAGCAAGATCCCAATACCTCTTAGACATTTATTTGGAAAAATGATTCATTATGGTACAAATATCACTTATATCTATGTAATAATTCCCAACTCAAATAAAATATTCTTTTGGAATTGCACACCTCCCCCTTAGGAGAGCACTCAGGATTTTAAAACTTACACTAGTAGAAAATTAGAGATTAGTGACTAGGTGACTAAAAATGTTAGCCACCACAGCCTTTCCATGTGAAATACTACCAAAAATGAGAAATATTAAGTGACCCAAATAAAAATGACTAAGATAAACAACTAATTTAGTTTCGAGATAAAATATACAACTAGCTAATAAGTAATACAACTAAAAATTTATAATGTGAATGACTAATTTAGTCTAGTAACAAAAATACGAATACCTAAAAAGTACTGCAATAATGCACACAACAACAAGAAAGGTCATTGGTGAGGTTCATGTCTATGATAAACCTTTAAGGTTAGTCATGAATGTTGCATATGGTGATGGCCCTTAAAAAAAAATTATTGTAAATTCATATAGTGATGGTCCTTTAAGGTTTTTCACCAAATCCATTTTCAATGATAATTTTGGTGAGGGTTGTTAAAGGCCCATCACCAATTCTCTCTTTGGTGAAACTTCTAGTGATGATATTTTATTCACCAATGCTTTTTTTGGTTACTTTTGGTGACAATAAAAAATTGTTCATCATTATTGATCATTCCAATTAGTTTTTTATGACGTTAAGTGATTGTTGCTCTATTTTTTTCTCAAAAGATAATGATTTAAGACCATCACTATGGAGTCTTTTTCATTGTGTGTCCAAGGCCATAGTGTTTAGAGTTAATCGATTTGTTAAGAAGTAAGTGTTTATCATTTCCCACAAATAATGATAATATAGTTTTCCTATCAGTTAACACATGATTCATCTTTGTTAGGTTTATAATTCCCTTTAGATGAAGTTCCATTAGTGTGTGTGTATGAGCCATATTATTTAATACATACTGAAGCTCATTCAAATCTATTAATGAGAGAGACCTAACACTCCTCAACACTCATGGCACACCATGACATGCTTTGGCACATAATAACATTCCTTGTCACCTTACATGTCTCAGAACATATTTGTACCTAAAACATCTTTCCATGACTAGGATGCACAAGCACATGTTGGCATGCCCTCTCACAACAAAGACTCCCCTAGAATGAGTTGGCATGCCTTTTAGTCCATATCATTCCAGGGAACACCTTGGCATGCATTGACATACATTAACACTTGGCATGGATTAGCACTTGGCATGTATTGGAACCTATTGTTAGTGTGCTTAGCATGTTCCTTTTATAAAAAGGTAAATTCCTACTTATTAACCCTCATATGTGTCCGAATAATATTTCAAATTATTCTATTTTTTTTTGTTGTTGAGTATGGAAAAAATTTCGAGCAAATAAGTTTGGTGATTGGTAACCTAGACTAACCAGTCGTCTCTTCTTGTGACCACCTCTAGCATGCCTGGACCTAGCCAAGCTGCAGCCTAGCCCCAATGGTGGAGTTGACATCAAACCTTGATGCCCTCTGATACAAGAACATGGTCACTGGTCGGCCTCCTAAACATGAATCTTTATTCACTAAATTATCCTCTAGAAATGTGTTCCTCCCTCTTGGAGGAAACTCTGAAAATAGAGAAACCGAACAATCACAGAAAAAGGAATGACCTCAAAGAAATAAAGAAACAAAGAAAGAAAAAATGAAAGAAACACTCTCAACAAAGGGAATGGCCTTGGTCAACCCCTCCTCCATAGACACAAGCACAACAAGGAATTTGGAGCAGCAACAAGAACAAAGGAAAAAAAACAAAGAATAACTGCAACCCAATAGCCAAGAAAATCCTAGAACTGGAGATTCGGGACTCAAGAGTTGCGGTCTACAGAGAATACATGCAAGAACATGTCGTCATATGAAAATTTATGGGCATTTTTCCAATCGAAAAAGCCTTGAACTCGTGGATACAAATAAAATGGGCACCCAAGTGGGAGATAAGACTTGAGCTAGGTTCTAAAGGTTTCTTCACAGTAATCTTTGGCCTCCTAGAAGACAGAGACATAATTTTTGAAGGAGGTTCTTATTTCCTCAACTCAACAGTCCTATACATGAGATTTTGGAAGGAAAACTTCACTCCAGAGAAGGAGGACTTCACAAGAGTTCCAGTATAGGTGTGCCTCTACTTATTACTAACTGATTATTGGGATCCTTTGGTTTTTAAAGGCAGATGATATCAGCTGGGCAGGTACATTAAGATGTCTGAAGGAACTAGAAATGGAAACTATGTTTCCTACACTATAATATGCATGTACATAGATGTCTTTGGAGCCCTCCAAAAAATCACCTCAAGTCTCTGATCAGGAAAAAAAAAAATAGTGAAGGCTACATCTAAGTCAACTCTAGAAACAAGAACAATAGGAAAAAGACAATCCTCAAATGCATCAACATAATGAGGCAAGTCAAGACCCTTTTGATGCCTTGAACATCACACAAGAACAATCAGACCTAAACTATCTAACAGGAGATGAAGTAGGAGAAGAGGAGCACATCTAAGCAGATAGAGAAGAAGATGGCAAGGAGGCAGATAACAACAACAAAGAAAACAAGCACTCACAAGAGGACAACAAAATGGAGCAAATAGCAATCAAGTAAACATGAGAGGAGAGTTCCATAGAAGAAGCATTGGAGAGGGTAGGCTTGGAAACCATCACTGAGGAATGGAAGCTAAATGGAATAAAAGCTATATCAGAACAACAATTACAAAAATTGAAGGAGTTTACCTCCTCCAAGAAGATCTAAAACTCAAGGCTCTCCACCACTCACAAGATAGAAACGTATCAAAAAGAATCTCGGCAAACATTCTAGTAGGCAGATTCAACCTTAAAGGTCCAAGTCGAAAAAGAGGACGAAAGACAACTAATCATCTCCTCCAAGAACTGGGTGCTAAGCTCATCAATAAAGGAAAGGTAAAAGCACTAGCCTTAAACCCCTCTCCTTATTTATGAATTGCATTTCTTGGAATATAAGAGGACTAAATAGTCCCGGGAAGAAATGAATCCTAAAAAACAAAATCCTCTCTGACAATCCTGATATCCTTTTAATTCAAGGAACTAAACTTGATTCTATTCACCCTTCTATCTTGCAAAACACCTGCTTCAATACTTACATCTTCATATCCAACTCGGCTATTGGTTCCACGGGAGGGATCATGACATTATGGAAAAATTCGAAGTTTGAACTCATCTCCTCTATTGCAACCCATCACTCCATTATTGTTATCTTAAGAATCATTTGCACTAAGGATAGTATCTTCATAACCAATGTATATCCCCCCACAAGGTGATCGACTGAATTAAGATGCTTTAATGCATCTCCAACCTCCTCAATCCCATTCATTTACCTTTCAAAATCATAACAGGTGATTTCAACATGATAACTAATCTAGCAGAGAAGAAGGGAGGAATCTGAAAGCTAGACAAGGACTCAGAGGATTTCCTCTCAATAATGGAAAGCCTCAATCTCATCTACAACCCCACCAGCAATGGAATTTTCACCTGGAACAACCAAAGAGGAGGGGAACAAAAAATAGCCTCCAAGCTAGATTGTTTCCTCCTATTGGAACAAACATATCTTATCTCTTGGGGAACAAAAGTCCGTATACTCCCACAAGTAGGCTCTGATCACTGGCCCATCTCTCTCAGGATACAGATCTCCATGGGTTGGAAAAATAAGCCTTTTATATTCGAGGTCTTTTGGTTGAATCATCTGGATTTCCTTGACAAAATGAGGCAATGGTGGATTAATCCACCCACTAGAACAGGTAACAAAATTTACTTCCAATAAAAACTAAAATATATCAAAGAGGAAATCAAAAAGTGGAATAGATAATCATCTGGCAATATCATCACGGTAAAAAAAATATAGAACTTGTTAGTATCCAATAGTCACAGTGATCAAATTACTCTTTTCACTATTGGTTATAGTCTTAGGTTAAATTATAATATTTTCAAATTAAATTTGACATATCTCTTGGTTGGAAAAGGGTCTTGAGTCAATGTATAAATGTATAATATATATGGTACCTTTTCATCACAAGCTTAAGGTCATGTTCATCATCAAAAGTATCATCAAAAAATCTCATGCGTCTTTTGAGGTCATTTGTTGCACACAGGGACAATTTTACTTCAAAATCAATTTCTGAAGTAATGTACATGAAGTTTACAAAAGTGAAAGAGGTTTTTTTCAATAACAAAAAAAATAACAAAAACCCCTTTAGTTTATTCATAGGTGTTATGCTTTGGGAGATATGCAGCGCAATTTGAGGCTTATGTTCAAAAAATCAAAATTTGGATGTGTTTTACTGTTTTAGTCATTTCTTTTTGGCATGCTTTTCTAACATATGGAAAGCAATTTTGAGACACCCAAGGAGGTTTTTGTCAAAAGTGAGCCAAATATCAAAAACCTCTTTTAGTTTCTTCACACGTATTGTGGATTGGAATATTTAACTAGATCTTTACCACCTAGTTTTAAAGATTTAAACATAAAACCTTTTTTTCCATAAGTGCTCACCACAATCTTTAAATGTAGAATCTCTCCACCAAAATAGATGGGATAGAAATAAAAAATGGATAAGATTATAAAGTATATATAGATAGTATTACAATATAATACAAAAATAGAATATCATAAACTAAAAACATAAAACCCTTTTTTTCATAAGTGCTCACCACAATCTCTAAATGTAGAATCTCTCCACCAAAATAGATGGTATATAAATAAAAAATGGAGAAGGTTATAGGGTATATATAAATAGTATTACAATATAATAAAAAAATAGAATATCATAAACTAGAAACATAAAAAAAAATTATTCCATAAGTACCCATCGCAATCTCTAAATGTAAAATCTCTCCACCAAAATAGATGGAATATAAATAAAAAATAGAGAAAGTTATAGGGTATATATTAATAGTATTACAATATAATAAAAAACTATAATATCATAAACTAAAAACGTAAAACTTTTTTTTCCATAATCGTTCACCACAATCCTTAATGTAGAATCTCTCTACCAAAATAGATGGAATAGAAATAAAAAATGGAGAAGGTTATAGGGTATATATAAATAGTATTAAATATCCATCATCATTTTTTAACGAGTTAAAAGATTTTAGATTTGGCCTGAGGATCAGCTCGTGACCTTTGATGTGATCTTCTTATTCACTAATATCCCCATTAATGAGGCCATTGATGTTAGCAAATGCATTACTAATCATGATACTAAATTTTTAGTTAAAATTTGTCTCACCTCTACTTTCTTTAGTTTTGAAGGTGAATTCTATGTGCAGACCTGTGATGTGGCTATGGGTTCTCCCCTCTCCCTAGTTGTAGTCAATCTCTTCATGGAGGATTTTGAATCCAAAGCCTTGGCATCTGCGCTTTACCAACCCAAACTTTGGAAAAGGTTTGTGGATGACATTTGTGTAGTCTAGTCTCACGGTAAAGATGAATTGGAGTTGTTTTTCCATCATCTTAATAGTCAATCAAGTTTCATAAAGTTCACTATGGAATTTGAAGTTGACGGTAGCCTTCCCTTTGTTGATGTCCTTATCTTGAAGAAATATGACGGTTCTTTTTCTCATCAAGTTTTTTTGTAAGAAAACTTACACATAGCAATATCTACATGCGAATTCCCATCATTTTCCTGCTCAAAAGCTAGGCGTTCTCAACACCTTAGCCACTCGGGCGTTGCAGGTTTATGACAAAAATCACCTTGAAGATGAGATGAACCACCCCCTTAAATTATTTAATAAAAATGGTTATAGAAGGTCTCAAAGTCTTAGGGCTTTTCAAAATGCTAGAAAAGGACCTAAGAATAAGATTGATCCTGAGGACTGGTCTTCTCGAGTTCATCTTCCTTTTATTCAAGGGACCACAAATAAAATCACTAGGGTCTTGAAAAAACATAAGATTCATTCCTCCTTTAGACCCGTTAACACTAGAATTTTTCTTTGTTTTTTTAAAGACACGGTTAACCCTAAGGATAGGAAAGGCATTTACATCATTCCTTGTTCGTGTGGAACTCCTTATATTGGGGAGACTAGTCGTTCTATTAACCAAAGGATTTGTGAACATGCTGCAGGCATCATGCATGGGAGGTCGTGCTCCTTCGCCTTGGCGTAACATGCAGAAAAAACCAATTATCACATCTGCATCGATGAGGTTAGGGTCATTGCAAGGATTGACCATTTTATTCATCGTAAATTCAGGGAGGCCCTAGAAATTGAAAAACATCTTGTTAATCTAAACAGAGATGATGGCTACAACATCAACAGATGCTGGATTCCTGCACCTTCTTCCTAAGTTAACTTTTTATTTATTTTCAATTTTAATTATATATATATATATATATGTGTATGAATATTATTTCTTTTTAATCTACATTGTCACCCCTTAGACTCACTAAATATTTCTTTTTAATCTTAATTTATTTTTGACCTTATTATTAAACTCTTTTTATTATTAGTAGCCTCTTACCTTTCGATTAATATTGAAATCGAAAGTAGGATATATATATGAATACTTATTAGAGATATAAAAATATGAAATATATAGTTATTATTTTATATAACCTCTTATAATATTTCTTTAGACTGTATTTATTATTGACTTATTACTAAACGTAGTATTATTATTATTATTTTTTGTTAGGGTTGTGCTGTTTTTTTTTAATATTTCCAAAAATTGAAATAAGATATTAATATTATAAACTTATTAAGTTGTAAAGGATTAATAAATTAATTAATTATTTTACTATTTAACCTTTTATAATTTTTTTTTTTAATTGATGTAGCATTTTTAATGATCCTTAATTTAATTTTAAATTGAAATAAATTTTAGGTTATAAAGATTAAAATAACTTTATTATGTATTTATATATTTTTATAAAAATATGGAAAATTAAAATAAAATTATTTAATATTAACTTAATTTTTTTTATTCAAATTTTTCTTTCGTCCTCAGTGGAAAAATAGCAATTACTCAATAACCTTAGTTAGCAGTTCTCTACATCTATTTATTTCATTATCCCGATTCTTGGTACCTCATCTTATCCTGAAGATGAACCACATTGGATTTATGTGATTTTCTCTAATAAAAAAATAAAATATCATAAATTAAAAATATGAAACTTTTTTTCATAAATGCTCACCACAATCTCTAAATATAGAATCTCTCTAGTAAAATAAAGGAATATAAATAAAAAATGGAGAAGGGCTATAGGATAGTATATCAATAGTTATTACAGATATAAAATATATTAAATATAATAAAAAAATATATCAATAGTATACAATATAATAAAAATTATTATAATATAATAAAAAATAAAGTATCATAAACTAAAATCATAAAACTTTTTTTAGAATCTGTACGCCAGAATAGAAATAAAAAAATAGAGAAGGTTACAGGGTATATATAAATAGTATTACAATATAATAAAAAACTATAATATCATAAACTAAAAACGTAAAACTTTTTTTTCCATAACTGCTCAGCACAATATCTAAATGTAGAATCTCTCCACCAAAATAGATGGATAGAAATAAAAAACAAAGAAAATTATAAAATATATAAAAATAATATTACAATCTAAGAAATCATAAACTAAAAAAATAAAACCCTTTTTCCAGAAATACTTACCACACTCTCTAAATATAGAATCTCCCACCAAAATAAATAAGACAAAATAAAAATAAAATAGAAAAAATTATAAAATATAAATTTCTCTTTTGGGTTTACTTTTTAGATTTTATTTTTATTTTAAATTCCACCCAAATTCTTTGTTTTTATTTTAAATTCCACCCAATTTCTTTGGAGATGAGTCTGCCAACCGTTTATTCAAAGATAAAAATAAAAATAAAAATAGAAAAAATTATATAAATATATATTTCTCTTTTGGGTTTATTTTTTAGATTTTTTTATAAGAAGAGCTTCCACGTAAATCACATAAAAAGATCTTTGTCAACGCGTTTCGAACCAACAAAGATCTTTTTTATATGATATCTTTGTCAACAAGTTTCGAACCAACAAAAATCTTTTTTATATGATATACGCCGAAACTCTTCTTATAACTATGATGGATCACAAAAACTTCAATTCTACAATTTTTAAATTTTTATTTTTATTTTAAATTCCACTCAAAATCTTCGGAAATGAGTCTGCCAACCATTTATTCAACTGCACTCAAAATTCTCTCCTCACTTTGATCAATTCTTATCCAAAACATGTCAAGTCTCAATTAGATATGGGGTTAAAAACCTCACTCGCATATTATCATCTCTTCAACACCCCAGACTAACGGAAGTCATCGTTATCCAAATTGTTAATTTGGGTGAAGCGGCAAACATCCACGAAGAAAACGGGTGATTTTGCGGCCACACTTTCGGATGGGTGGCGCACCACATGTCACCTTATATCGGTAACCTGCGCTCCTCCGTCCCTTGTATATGTATAAATCAACCCCATTGTCATCTTTCATTCGTTCACGATTTGGTTTTGTTGAATGTTCTCGCTGCAGTATGGTAGCAGCAAAATGTATTGCTCTACTTCTTCTCGCAGTGGCCGTGGGGGGCACCCACGCCATCTCCGTCGGGTTCTGGTCTCCAGACGACAAGGGGACAGAGAGATTCGAGACGGATATAGGGACGCCCTATGCAGAGTCGCAAATTAACTTCTGCTCCGAAATCATCTGGAAGACATTCGCCCAGCAGACGCCCGCTAAGAGGAAGAAGTTGACATCTATAATTCTGAATCAGCAGAACTTCACAGCGATTAACACTACCTGCGTGAAAGGCCAGGCTATCTACTTGAGCCCTGTCTACGTTGACAAGGACCCGGGTGATCTAAAAAATGAGGTGACAGTGATTAGCTGCGTGGAAGGCCACATTATCAACTTGAACTCTGACTACGTTTACAAGTACCCGGGTGATATAAAAAATGAGTTCTCGGAATTTATGTACCAGGCAATGACGTACATCTGGCAGTGGGACGGCAACGGCACTGCGCCCGCGTGGTGGAAGGGAGGCGTTCCGGCTTATATGCGCATCGCTGCTGGTTACGCTCCCTCTAGCTGGGCTCATCTCGGCACCGGCGATAGTTGGAAAGAGGGCTTCGATGTGACCGGCAGGTTTATCGAGTATTTGGACGCCGTGACGCCTGATTTCGTTGCCAAGATGAACGCGAAAATAGAATTGTCATGGGACATCGGATACTTCAAGGATATCACTGGTAAATCCGTGCATGAGCTTTGGAAAGATTACAAGGCTAGGTTTCGAAATGGATCTTGACCAAAAGTAGTGGGTGAATTGCTGCATCACATAAGTCTCCTATTCAATAACAAATAGTGGCATATTAGGTGGCGGGTTTTAGATTGAAGCAGCATCATAACCATATGTCCAGTGTATTCCTAGGCAATACGCCTGCAACAAAAAAATATCGATAAAATGGATCTTAATAGGGATAACTCTGTCCTAGTAATACAACAGAATGTTCTATGTTCTGTCGTGAAATTTCATTGCAATGTCAATAAATTGGAGAATATGTTATTTTTTTAATTCGAGTTTGAGGTTGAAACTCTACTTGGTTAGAAATCAAATCAATCTCTGATTTCTTCTTTTCTAAAATAGAAAGCTAGTTTCTTTATTTTTAAAATAACAATACTCGATTGATTGATTTGACTTCATTTTTATTAATGTTTTTAATTAAAGAGGTATCTTGAATTATTTATATATATGAAAGAAACTCTTTATAAAATGGAGATGAAAATGTTTTTTTTAGAGAAATATGTAGTGGATATATTAGAAACTTGGCTTTAATGCCAAAGAGCGGATTACAAAATGTGAGTTTAAATCCAGAAATGCTAAACAGCCTTGTAAGACAGTGACAATTATGTTTAGTTCATATCTCTTTTTACCTGCTACTATGCGGTCAATTTCAGAGATTTTCCCAAGCTTTTGGATACAAACAAATTGATTTAACAGAAGGCAATAAAACATGACAATTTTCTAAATTAAGGAATTGGTTCCTATATTTCCTGTCCGCCTCTTAGCAAGGCACCAGTCGTAAGAAGGGCTGCTTTGTTAGCTTCAGCGTCTGCCTCCTTATTATTGGGTCTCAACACATGATAGAAATTCAAGTTCTGGAAAGAGTCTCCAAGGTCTGAAATTCTGTGAATCAGCCTTGTTAGCCTTAGGTCCATTGGCTTAGAATGAGTCACCATAGTGTTAATGATAACCTGAGAGTTTCCAATAACATTAGCCTCCTTGATGTTTAGCACTTTCAAAATCTTGAGTCCTTGAAAAAGAGCCAAAGCCTCACCTTGAAAGCTAGAAGGGATGCCTAAACTCGAGGTGAAACAGTGGATCTTAAAACTAGCTAGATTCAAAATAACTCCTCCAGCACCATCTCTTCCATAATTGCCCTTTGCATCCCCATAAAAAAATAGAGAGTGCCTCTGATTGTTTGTAGTCCATCCCTGGAACTCTTTTGCTGTAGCCCTTAATTGCCAAATCTTTGGGAGGGAGATACTCCTTGCCATTTTTTGAAATTGGAGATCAACAGAAGATCCCAAATTTTTATCTTGCTGGTTGAGATTTAAGTCATCTTTGTGGTCTCTCAGGCACTCTTTTAACTGGCATTTAATTTTAACTACCACTAGCTTGACATCTTGTTTGCCGTTTCTGAAAATCCTTTTGTTTCGTTCAAGCCAAATCTGCCAGCAGATAATTTTAGGGAGAATAAACCAAGTAGCTTTAATAATTTTGTTTTTTGGAGGAGGAACAGGGTACCTTTACAGCCATTTGACAAAAAAATCAGTAGTGGAGGAAGGAAACACGAAGCTAGAACTCAAAGTTTCTAGCAGCTCGGTTTAGATCTGCAATGTAAAGGAACATTCAAGCATCAGATGAGAAATGCTTTCCTGGTTTACCTCGAAAAGTTTGCACCTTGAAGGGTCGTGGAAGCCACGCTTTTGAAGATTATCGCCTGTCAAGATTTTAGAATGGCATAACAGTTAATTGAAGAAGTCGATTTTGGGAAGTGAGGGATAATGCCATATCCCTTTCCATGGCTTTGGGTTCGTGGCCACATGGGGGCGCTTGCATAGCTTGGCGTATCCCTGAGCAACAGAATAACCACTAGCCTACACACCCCAACATCTCGAATCCCTACTTTGCATCCGCGTTGGAGCCAATCCATGAAGCTTGGAGAGTAGATCCTCCCATTCCGTAGACAAATCTGGGGGCATTTCAAGTTTCCAGCCAAACTAGCGTGAATCCTGCCAGACTGAAATGTCCCATAGGGAACGCAATCCAGCATCGTTCATCTAACTGCACAACGCTTGAAGAGTGTGACAGTCTCCCAGTGGCTCATTGTTCATAATTCTATATGTCCAAAGGTTGATCCTTTTTCCATTGTCAGGGACCCAGTAGGCATGAGTATTTATAAGAGGACAGGCTTTGGTACAGAGCTTTGGAAGGGCATATTCAGGAGCAGTAGAGGATGATGTAGATAGTGGGAGCACTTGCCATTAAAGCATTTTTTCCAAAGAGCTAGTTGTGCCCAGCGAGGGTTAAGAGCAATAATTCTCCAGTGAGCTTAGCTCCCATAGCGATATTTTGATATTCATGACTTTTGAAGTTCAAGCCTCCTTCCAAGAGCAGTTTGGAGATGGATTCCCTGCTGACTAAAAAAATATTTTTCTCATTTTCCTTGCCCCCCTTCCAAAAAAATTTCTGAATGATTTCCTCCATTCTTCTAAGAATGCCAGAGGGAGCAAGAAGAACAGAAAACTAAAATAAGGGCATACTGTTAAGGACTGATTTAATAAGAACTGACTTACTAGCAATGTTGAGCCAAGAAAAACCCCAGGAAAGCAACTTGTTATTGAATTTATCCAATTGGGGTAGCCAATCTCTACTAAAGGCTCTTTTATGAAATACAGGAAGGCCTAGGTAGTTGAAGGAAGTCCAGTTTGAGAAGGCTGCGAAACCAAAGGTTTTGGAAATGGAATTGAGCAAGTTGGAAGTGGTGTTCCAGCAACAGTGTTGGAAATAATACTGAGAGGGGGTGTGAATTAGTATTATCAAGTCAAATATTCCTTTTTCAAATCCAAATGATATACGCTACTTCAGTTAATTAAACCCACAACTATGTAGAAGGAAACCCGCGTATACTATGCAAACTTATAATTTACTTTATCTTTCAGATGTTGATTGTTAATCTGTGTATCAAAATCAAATAACCAATAACTAAAACAGTAAAATAGAGCAGAAGACAATCACACACAAGAACACAAGATATAAGGTGGAAACCTAATGAGGGTGAAAACCACCTGCTGCAATTCGTCTCTATCTTCTTTTTAATTAGAAACTTCTTTTTACAATTGTACTGGTGCAGTCCTTTACTAGTACGCAGGCTGCAACCTATAGAGAGCTACAACCCTCTCTCATTTTCCAGTTTCTCCTGTAAGGGAGCTACAACTCCCTTAGCTCTTGCACTAGCCAAGATGCTAGTACGTAGGTGCTGGCCTACAGAAGGCTACAACCTTCTCTTTCTTCCAGGACCACATTTCATAAATTTTCAGACTGGATCCATGAACATTAATCAATCATCTAGAATTTCTGCATCAAACAATCTCCTTTTCACCAATTAGCACTGAATCAAGTAGACACTTCTCTGACAGCTGTATCCAAATCACAGTAACAATAACCACACACCAAATTTGAACCCAGAACAAAAGATACTATCATTCAAGCTTAAATATTATGACCCATCAATAGAACTTATCCTTCTCCTTGTGCTCAGGTTCCTTCTTTATTCAGATCCAGATTTGCACCATAACCCAATCACAATATTCCAGATCTAGCACTTTATCAGATGTTCAATAACAATTCAGATGATGCTTTGCCGAATGATTTCCTTCCTCTTTTATAGTCTTACGCTTTTCACAATACCACAGTCCAAAACCATAATAACACAATATCATGAACCCAATACTCGGGATCAACACTTTTGGATGCAATACCATGGACCAAAACCATACGATCAAAAAACTGTCGAACTAATACCATGAACCAACCATGAAAGTGTGAGAACTTTTCTCCACATGAAATAAACTTTTCTCTACATAAAATTCCATGAACTTTTCTCCACATGAAATAAACTTTTCTCTGCATAAAATTCCGTGAACTTTTCTCTATATGAAATAAACTTTTCCCTGCATAAAATTTCGTGAACTTTTCTCCACATGAAATAAACCTTTCTCTGCATAAAATTCCATGAACTTTTCTCCACATGAAATAAACTTTTATAAACTTTTCTTTGCATAAAATTCCATGAAATTTTCTCTACATGAAATTAACTTTTCTCTGCATAAAATTCCGTGAACTTTTCTCTACATGAAATAAAATTTTCTCTACATAAAAGTCCGTGAAATTTGTTGCACTATAATTTCTCATCTGAGATGAGTGGGTTGCCATCAAATACAACATATGTATCATTACCCCGTTTGGACTTGATGGAAACAACAACCAACCACTCTCCCCCTTTGACATCAAGGGCAAAGGGCAAACCAAGATAATCTCTTTCCTAGAGAAACATTCTGCTGCCCATAGTCCCCCTAAGTACCTGCTGAAATCTCTGAATGAGCTCCCGCTTTGTATATGTCAAGGTGTACCACTTTTTCCATGCTTCCTCTGAGTACATGCTGAAGTCTCTGCTCTGCTGAAGTGTGTTGTTCATGCTCCCCCTGACTATAAGCAAGCTCTGCAAAAAAGATGTTTTACAAGAAGAACATGACTCTATCATAAATGACCTTCCTACCACCAAGGACTCATACATCCATTTCCCAACCAAGTGGGGATACACCAAAAGTTTACACATGATAAACAAGAACATTACATCTTTATCCTAGGCATAGTGGGGAAACCAAGATAGGCCGTTACATGACCTTGACACCATAAAAGAGATACATGACATAGAGAGGAAATATCTAGAGCTAGACTTATGAAAGTCACCAATAACTGATAGTAGTAGCATCTGACAATCACCATTCAGATCAGCAACCCTAATTTCCTTCTATTCTTTCTCTGCCTTCATTCCACCTGAAACCAACAACAGCTGTGAACTAGAACCAAAAGCTTCTAAGATGATGCCAACAATGCATCATTAGAATTTTATCTGCTCCCCCTGAACCTGTGCCAGATGGTCTCAGTCAGACCCATATCAGACTAACTTCAACCAGAGCCTGTCCCTTTTGATATCCATCAAGCCTCCATCTACACGACTTTCTCTGCAAAAACTGGCGTATGTACGCGGATCCTCCTCAGGCAACACGGGTACACCCATTTTTCTCTAAAACTGACAAGATTTAACAATGGGATGATGCATCAACTACTCCCAGCTTCTGTTTGAGATATTCAAAAGTTTCCCTGGGCAGTGGTTTGGTAAGAATATTAGCAACTTGTTCCTTAGAAGGAACATACTCCAATTTAACCTTTTGTTCCAACACTTGTTCCTGGAGAAAGTGATACTTGATTGGTATGTGCCTGGTCTTTGAATGCATGACTGGGTTCATTGAAATGCTGATTGCACTTGTATTATCAAATAAGATGGAGATAGGTGTAGTACAAGTGATCTGAAAATCCTGCAAGGTTTGCATCATCCAAAGGAGTTGAGTGCAGCAAGATGCAGCTGCCACATATTCCGCTTTAGTTGTAGATAAATCAATCGAACTCTGTTTCTTGCTGAACCAAGATACTAATCTGGAACACATAAAGAATGCACCACCACTTGTTCTCTTTTTTTCATCCTCGCTTCCAGCCCAATCTGCATTTGTATAAGCATGAAGAGTGAGATCTGTATCTCTAAGATACCATAAGCCATAGTTTTGAGTTCCTTGAAGATACATGAAAATCCTCTTTACTGCCTGAAGATGAGTTTCCTTAGGATTTGCCTGAAATCTTCCAACTATTCCCACTACATGCATGACGTCTGGTCGGGTACCTGTCAAATAAAGTAGACTTCCAATCATGGATCTATAGGTTGGTTGATGCACTGCTGCTGATTCATCATTTGCACTGAGACTGCATCCTGTAA
>APFE031370175.1:39137-52630 GCA_000404065.3 Pinus taeda | reverse complement strand
GCTATGGGTTCTCCCCTCTCCCTAGTTGTAGTCAATCTCTTCATGGAGGATTTTGAATCCAAAGCCTTGGCATCTGCGCTTTACCAACCCAAACTTTGGAAAAGGTTTGTGGATGACATTTGTGTAGTCTAGTCTCACGGTAAAGATGAATTGGAGTTGTTTTTCCATCATCTTAATAGTCAATCAAGTTTCATAAAGTTCACTATGGAATTTGAAGTTGACGGTAGCCTTCCCTTTGTTGATGTCCTTATCTTGAAGAAATATGACGGTTCTTTTTCTCATCAAGTTTTTTTGTAAGAAAACTTACACATAGCAATATCTACATGCGAATTCCCATCATTTTCCTGCTCAAAAGCTAGGCGTTCTCAACACCTTAGCCACTCGGGCGTTGCAGGTTTATGACAAAAATCACCTTGAAGATGAGATGAACCACCCCCTTAAATTATTTAATAAAAATGGTTATAGAAGGTCTCAAAGTCTTAGGGCTTTTCAAAATGCTAGAAAAGGACCTAAGAATAAGATTGATCCTGAGGACTGGTCTTCTCGAGTTCATCTTCCTTTTATTCAAGGGACCACAAATAAAATCACTAGGGTCTTGAAAAAACATAAGATTCATTCCTCCTTTAGACCCGTTAACACTAGAATTTTTCTTTGTTTTTTTAAAGACACGGTTAACCCTAAGGATAGGAAAGGCATTTACATCATTCCTTGTTCGTGTGGAACTCCTTATATTGGGGAGACTAGTCGTTCTATTAACCAAAGGATTTGTGAACATGCTGCAGGCATCATGCATGGGAGGTCGTGCTCCTTCGCCTTGGCGTAACATGCAGAAAAAACCAATTATCACATCTGCATCGATGAGGTTAGGGTCATTGCAAGGATTGACCATTTTATTCATCGTAAATTCAGGGAGGCCCTAGAAATTGAAAAACATCTTGTTAATCTAAACAGAGATGATGGCTACAACATCAACAGATGCTGGATTCCTGCACCTTCTTCCTAAGTTAACTTTTTATTTATTTTCAATTTTAATTATATATATATATATATATTAATAGGAATATTATTTCTTTTTTAATCTACGTGTCACCCGCTTAGACTCACTAATATTTCTTTTAATCTATTTTATTTTGACCTTATTATAAATCTTTTTATTATTAGTAAGCCTGCTTACCTCTTGATTTAATATTTGCAAATTCGAAATAGGATATTAATATATTAATACTATTAGAGGTATAAAATATTGAAATATAATAGTTAATTATTTATTATAACCTCTTATAATATTTCTCTTGACTTATTTATATATTTGACTTTATTACTAAACGATATTATTATTATTATTATTTGTTAGTTTTTTTTTAATATTTCCAAAATTGAATAAGATATTAATATGTATGAATACTTATGGCAAGGTTGTAAAGGATTAAATAAAAAGAATTAATTATTTTACTATAACCTTTTATAATTTTTCTTTTTTAATGTGAGTTAGCACTTTAATGATCCTTTAATTTAATAAATTGAAATAGATTTTTAGCGGTTATAAAGGATAAAAATACTTTATATTTTATTATAATATTTTTAGTAAAAATAATGGAAAATAAAATAAAATTATTTAAATTGATTTAACTTAATTTTTTTTAATTCAAATTTTTCTTCGTCCTCAGGTGAAATGAGCAAGTTACTCAATAAACCGCTAGTAGCAGTTCTCTACATCTATTTTTTCATTATGCCCGATCTGGTACCTCATCTTATCCTGAAGATGAACCACATTGGATTTATGTGATTTTCTCTAATAAAAAAATAAAATATCATAAATTAAAAATATGAAACTTTTTTTCATAAATGCTCACCACAATCTCTAAATATAGAATCTCTCTAGTAAAAAATAAAATGGAATATAAATCAAAATGGAGAAGCTAAAGGTATATATTCAAAGTATTACATTAAATAAAATAGTATAAATTAATAAAATAAGTATCATACAAGTAAAAATCATAAAACTTGTTTTTAGAATCTGTATCCAGAATAGAGAATAAAGAAGTAAGAGAAGGTTACAGGGTATTATATATAACTATTATGACAAATAATAAATAACTATAATATCATACAAACTAAAAATAAACTTTTTTCCATAGACTACTTCAGGCACATATTCTATGTAGAAGATTCTCCAGCAAAATAGATGGAATAGAAATTAAAAAACAAAGAAAATTATAAAATATATAAAAATAATATTACAATCTAAGAATTCATGAAACTAAAAATAAAACCTTTCCAGAAATACTTACCACACCTCTAAAATATGAATAGCTCCCCACCAAAATATAATATAGATAAAATAAAAATAAATAGAAAATTATTAAAATATAAATTTCTCTTTTGGGTTTACTTTTTAGATTTTATTTTTATTTTAAATTCCACCCAAATTCCTTGTTTTTATTTCAATTCCACGCCAAATTCTTTGGAGACTGAGTTCGCCAACCGTTTATTCAAGATAAATTAAAATAAAATAGAAAAAATTATAAATATATATTTCTCTTTTGGGTTTATTTTTTAGATTTTTTTATAAGAAGAGCTTCCACGTAAATCACATAAAAAGATCTTTGTCAACGCGTTTCGAACCAACAAAGATCTTTTTTATATGATATCTTTGTCAACACGTTTCGAACCAACAAAAATCTTTTTTATATGATATACGCCGAAACTCTTCTTATAACTATGATGGATCACAAAAACTTCAATTCTACAATTTTTAAATTTTTATTTTTATTTTAAATTCCACTCAAAATCTTCGGAAATGAGTCTGCCAACCATTTATTCAACTGCACTCAAAATTCTCTCCTCACTTTGATCAATTCTTATCCAAAACATGTCAAGTCTCAATTAGATATGGGGTTAAAAACCTCACTCGCATATTATCATCTCTTCAACACCCCAGACTAACGGAAGTCATCGTTATCCAAATTGTTAATTTGGGTGAAGCGGCAAACATCCACGAAGAAAACGGGTGATTTTGCGGCCACACTTTCGGATGGGTGGCGCACCACATGTCACCTTATATCGGTAACCTGCGCTCCTCCGTCCCTTGTATATGTATAAATCAACCCCATTGTCATCTTTCATTCGTTCACGATTTGGTTTTGTTGAATGTTCTCGCTGCAGTATGGTAGCAGCAAAATGTATTGTTCTACTTCTTCTCGCAGTGGCCGTGGGGGGCACCCACGCCATCTCCGCCGGGTTCTGGTCTCCAGACGACAAGGGGACAGAGAGATTCGAGACGGATATAGGGACGCCCTATGCAGAGTCGCAAATTAACTTCTGCTCCGAAATCGTCTGGAAGACATTCGCCCAGCAGACGCCCGCTAAGAGGAAGAAGTTGACATCTATAATTCTGAATCAGCAGAACTTCACAGCGATTAACACTACCTGCGTGAAAGGCCAGGCTATCTACTTGAGCCCTGTCTACGTTGACAAGGACCCGGGTGATCTAAAAAATGAGGTGACAGTGATTAGCTGCGTGGAAGGCCACATTATCAACTTGAACTCTGACTACGTTTACAAGTACCCGGGTGATATAAAAAATGAGTTCTCGGAATTTATGTACCAGGCAATGACGTACATCTGGCAGTGGGACGGCAACGGCACTGCGCCCGCGTGGTGGAAGGGAGGCGTTCCGGCTTATATGCGCATCGCTGTTGGTTACGCTCCCTCTAGCTGGGCTCATCTCGGCACCGGCGATAGTTGGAAAGAGGTCTTCGATGTGACCGGCAGGTTTATCGAGTATTTGGACGCCGTGACGCCTGATTTCGTTGCCAAGATGAACGCGAAAATAGAATTGTCATGGGACATCGGATACTTCAAGGATATCACTGGTAAATCCGTGCATGAGCTTTGGAAAGATTACAAGGCTAGGTTTCGAAATGGATCTTGACCAAAAGTAGTGGGTGAATTGCTGCATCACATAAGTCTCCTATTCAATAACAAATAGTGGCATATTAGGTGGCGGGTTTTAGATTGAAGCAGCATCATAACCATATGTCCAGTGTATTCCTAGGCAATACGCCTGCAACAAAAAAATATCGATAAAATGGATCTTAATAGGGATCACTCTGTCCTAGTAATACAACAGAATGTTCTATGTTCTGTCGTGAAATTTCATTGCAATGTCAATAAATTGGAGAATAGATTTTTTCCTCATCTTATATGCCTTGCTCAAACACTATTATGATCCGAGCACTGGCATGAGCAGATGGGGCTGGTTAGGGTTTGGCAGCGCGGGTACCGGGAGGAACCCCGCACAGGTCGCGGTTAATGGACAGAGCATCGCTTCAGCTAGTAGGTACAGTCATCGGCGGTTTTCCCTTAATGCAAAAAACCACGACAGCTGGAGGTAACACGAACTGGGTCACGGGTTTCTTATTTCCTTTTTTTTAGCTTTTCCTTTTTTCTGGCGGCAGTTACCAGCAGCTAAATATCCATTGCTTTCGGAGTTCGGGTTCGTCGTTTGTGAACAGAGAACCGTTTTGGGTCAACCCCGTTGACAACGCTGTCGACTGTTCCTTGTTTTTAGCTCTAATCATGGTTAACCACGAGGAATTAGTGGATTTAGACCCATCCTTGGAAGATGTTTTATCTATGTGGGGAAAGGACCCGTCTGAAAAGAACATTGAAGTGTTTTTTGGGGTTAAAAAACTTTCTGAGCCGGAGTTCTTTCCCTCGGTGGATTTTCTCCCTTCATTGCATCAAGGCGGGGCTGTTGTGGCTGAAGACGCTCCGGTTACAACCCAGGGAGCCAACGGAAGGAAGCCGGCCGGAAATGTGGCGGCAGATGTGCTTTCGAACGCACCTTCTTCGTTGTTTAAGGGTAAGGCAACAGTAAGTTGGTTTCCCCCATCTATTGGCTTGGGAAGTCCAGAAACCCTGGGTCGTGTGCCAAATACCAACAAATTAAACGCCTCTGAGGTCTGTTCCCCGCTCACCAGGGTTTCATTATCATCTGTTTTTCGAAATTCCGAGAACCCTCTTCCTGGGGTTTGTCAGGGGACCCATGGTCCAAAGGAGGGGGCTCTGGGTACACTTGTCGACCCTATCAGTGGCATCAGTAGTTCAGGAAACCCTAGTGGAGTTTCCTCTCATCGACATCAAGCGCAGTCCGATGCATCTCATGGAGTGGTATCGCCTCATGGCGATATAGAGCGGCCGGACACTTCAGAGGAACGCCGTGGTTTTGCAGAAACCACAAGCAAGAAGGGTGAAAAAAGGAAGACACAGTTCCGAATTGGATCACAGGATTTGGGGGTGAACCTTGTTTTAGGCATGGAAGTTTCAATTGATGAATCTCTTGCAGTTGCAGAATGCACAATTGTGGGCCGGGCAAGAGGAAGGAAGTTCTCTCCTGAGGAACTTCAGAAATGGGGAGAAGAACACTTTATAAAGGAAAACCCTCTGGGTTTTGAGGTTCAATGCCTTGTCAAAGGCTGGTTTACGTTCAAATTCGCAGACAAGGAAGCGGCTGAATGGGTCTTGGAGAAAAATTGGTTCATTGGGACCATTCCTCTTCTGATGAAGCGTTGGACCCCTCTATTCGATGCTATCAAGGAGAGTACGGAGGTTTTCCCTATTTGGGTCCGGGCGCCGGGCCTCCCTTTCTTCTTATGGATAGAGGCGGTCTTTAAATCCATTGGAAATAGATTGGGAACTTTTATGGAGGCGGATTTATCATTCAGGGAATCAAAGGTCAGGGCAACAGCCCACATCTTGACAAACATTGATTTGAGCAAGGGCTTGGCAAAAGAAATAACTCTTCAGTATAGAGACTACATCTATGTACAAGTTCTAGATTACGAACATCTGCCATTCCGCTGCCATATCTGTCATGAATATGGCCACCTTGCTAAGGAGTGTTCTTTGCTCAGAAGACAGAGGCGATTCAGGAAGACAAATGGTCAGAGGGCTTTCAGAAGGACACATCCTCAGACAAATTAGTCAGTGAGAGGTTCGCCGCCCCCATTCGAGGTTGGCATGGATTCCGAGAATCCAAGAGTGGGGGTTCAATCAAAGGAGGTTAAGAACACCGATGGTGCTGTTGCTGAGGAACCTCTTCCTGAGGCTGAAGGGAAGGCTGATGATCGAAATCCAACGCCAGCTCCATCACCACCGCGCGCGGAGGACGCGGGTAAGTGTAAAATTCTTCCTCCCACTTCTCCACTAAATCATTTTATATCAGATGTGTCCATGCATGACGCGCAAACAGTTTCTGAGTCACTCCTTGAAAATCAATCCACAACTTGGCCACCTTGCTAAGGAGTGTTCTTTGCTCAGAAGACAGAGGCGATTCAGGAAGACAAATGGTCAGAGGGCTTTTAGAAGGACACATCCTCAGACAAATCAGTCAGTGAGAGGTTCGCCGCCCCCATTCGAGGTTGGCATGGATTCCGGGAATCCAAGAGTGGGGGTTCAATCAAAGGAGGTTAAGAACACCGATGGTGCTGTTGCTGAGGAACCTCTTCCTGAGGCTGAAGGGAAGGCTGATGATCGAAATCCAATCCCAGTTCCATCACCACCGCGCGCGGAGGACGCGGGTAAGTGTAAAATTCTTCCTCCCACTTCTCCACTAAATCATTTTATATCAGATGTGTCCATGCATGACGCGCAAACAGTTTCTGAGTCACTCCTTGAAAATCAATCCACGGAAAATAAAACGCCAGAACTTGACCCTGATATAGAACCTATGCATGCGGAACCGGGGTTTCTTAACTTAAATTGTGTAAAAAATTGGCCCCCCCTTTCCCCCCCGACTCAAAATTTTCAATGTCCCTATAATCTCAGATCCATGGGGACAAAACCAGGGCAAGATGGGGCTATGGGTGGTCTTGGACAAACTCCATTGATTGGACAACCCAAAGGAAAGCGGGGCAGGAAATCAGACCTATCGAAAGCCAAGTTAAAAGCAAAGATTGATGTGGCGGATGGAAAACAATTCTCAATCCCTGGGGTTCTTAGAGCAGTGCAGACCCCTGTCCATGTTAAAAAATGATATTATCATCCTGGAATTGTAGGGGTTTAGCCACCAAGCCCAAAAAACTGGCTTTAAAGGAATGGTTACAATCCTCCAAATCAGACATCTTGTTTCTTCAAGAAACATTGGGTCGAGGTCAAGAGGTTGAATTGGCCCTAAAATCCTTGATGCCTGGTTGGTCCTTTTTTGCTATTGATTCCTTGGGCCATTCGGGAGGTCTTGCCATAGGTTACAGAGAAGGGAAAATCAAGTGCTTGAATATGTGGGGATTGAAGAATGCAATGGGTATGGAGGTAGTATGCCCAGATTTTCCTATTCCCTTCCAGATTGTCAATATTTATGGTCCATGTCAAGGGAGGGAATCTTTTTGGACAGATTTATTGGCAAAATCTTGATGAATGCTCCCATGATGGTTGTGGGGGGGGATCTCAATTTTTCTCTGGGCAGAGCAGAAGCATGGGGCCCCTCAGCTAGGGAGGATCCTCTATCTGATTTCTTTCTTCAGCTCCTCTCAGACAATCATCTCATCGATCCATCTCCGATAAATTTGAAGCCTACCTGGAGGAATAGATGCGTCGGGGAGGACAGGATCGCAAAGAGATTGGATTGGTTCCTGATTACTGAAGGTCTCCTTTCAAGAGTTCCTCTCTTTCGGCAATGGTCTGACGAAATTGGGAATTCCGATCATTTCCCGATTTTTTTGGATCTTTCCTTCCCCCCACCAAAGCCTCCCTCCCCTTTCAAATTCAATTCCTCTTGGCTTCTTGAACCATCCTTCAACACCATCTTCTAATCCACATGGATCCACCCTGATAGACTTTCTACTGGCAGCAAGAGTTTCTTATTTATGGAAAATCTGAAAAGACTTAAGAAATCTACTATTTCCTGGGCAAAAGAAAGACAGAAAAAGCAAAACGAAGATCTGTTTAAAATCAGGGAGGAATTAAAAGCTCTGGAATGTATCGATGCAGATGGATACTCCTCTTAGACCTCTAAAGAAAGAATCTTATCACTGGAAAAAGCCCAAAATCAGATACTTCTTGCAAAGGAAGAGGAGTGGAGACTGAAGAGCCGGGCAGTATGGCTAAAATCAGGAGATGAAAACACAAGATTCTTTCATAATTATGCTAAAGGGAGAAAATCTGCAAATACTATCTGGAGCTTAAAAGATGAGGAAGGTAGGGAGGTAAACACTTTTTCAGATCTTTCGGATCTGGGTCAGAGACACTTCCAAAGAATTTTTTCTGATCCGGGAGAGGCTACTATTGCTGAAGTTATGAGAACAGCTCAATGTTTTCATAGATTCCTTGAGGAGGACGAAGCAGATGAATTAGCTTGCCCTGTCACCAAGGAGGAGGTTGAGGCGGCAATGAAATGTATGGGGAAGGATAAAAGCCCGGGACCGGACGGTTGGACAATTGAACTTTTCCTTCATTTCTTTGATCAAATTGGGGTTGAGATCACTGAGGTAGTGGAGGAATCAAGGTTAAAAGGGGAAATATACAAGCCTTTCAACTCAACCTTCATCGCTCTGATTCCCAAAAAAGATGATCCGGAATCTTTTGAAGACTTCCGTCCCATCTCCCTATGCAACTGCATCTACAAAATCATTGCCAAAGTGATTGCAATTAGACTGGTACCAATTCTGTCCAGGAATATCTCGCTGGAACAATTTGGTTTCTTGGACGGTAGGCAAATCCATGAGGCAATCGGAGTTGCCCAAGAGGTTCTTCACAGCATCAAACAAAATAAGAAGAAAGGGGTGGTACTGAAAATAGACCTCTCAAAGGCATATGACTGCATAAACTGGCTATATCTCAGAATGTTGCTCACTCATTTAGGCTTTTCGTACACCTTTATAAGCTGGATCATGGGGTGTATTTCAAATGTAAGCTTTGCAGTGCTGATAAACGGAGCGGCATCCCCTTTCTTTAAAAGCCAAAGGGGTCTCAGACAAGGGTGTCCTTTATCTCCTCTCCTTTTCTTGCTTGTGGCAGAAGGGCTCAGCAGACTGATTCACAAAGCCAGAAGGACAAATAAGATAAAAGGTATTGAGGTGGCTATAAATCTCTATATTACCCACCTGCTCTTTGTTGATGATATTTTGATTTTTTCCAATGGATCCCATGAAGAATTAAAGGAATATAAAAATATCATTGATCTTTTTATGAAATCTACAGGAATGCAGTGAAACTATGGAAAATCTCAAGTGTGTGTGGCAGGTTATAACCGGAGAGAATGCAATTCAATGACCAATCTTTTTCCCTTTCATCTACAGCCATTGGCTTCTCCTTTCACATATCTGGGTTTCTGGTTAAAGCCGGACTCATACAAAAAAGAGGACTGGTCCTGGCTTATAGCAAAGATAGAAGCAAGAATATCCCATTGGAGCTTCAGATGGCTCTCTAGAGCAGGAAGACTGACCCTTCTAAAATCTGTCTTGCTGGCCATTCCTGTGTATTGGGCTGCCCTTACTTGGATCCCAAAAGGAATTATGGAAAAGATCAGAAGGCTATGCTGTAGATTTTTATGGGCAGGCACAAATGATAAATCAGTCCTCCCATGGGTGGCATGGGACAAGATTGCAAGACCGAAGGATTGGGGGGGATGGGGTATTAAGAGACTCCCAGAATTCAGCCTGTCTTTGGCTGCTAAATCTGGTTGGAGGCTCATCACAATGGAAAACCTCTGGACTCGGGTAATCAGAAGAAAATATATTGATCCAATCCCCCTGGAAGACTGGATCAGAAGTCAGGAAAAGAATTCGAAACAGTCCTCTGTAATTTGGAAGGCTACTATTGAAGGTTTCACAGTAATTGAACAGGGTCTAGCCTGGAAAGTGGGAGATGGGAAAAATGTAAAAATTGGCAGAGATCCATGGGTCAGATGCAATGAATTCTTTGCCCTATCCCCTAGGATACTGGGACAATTAGATAGCAGGGGTATTTTCACTCTAAACCAAGTGGAGAAAGAGGGTCAGTCAACTATCTGGGGTCAGGCATGGAAAAGTGCAGAGGATCTTGGTTTAAACATCAGATGGCACCAGGAATGGTCTCGTTTCGTCAATGAACTCCATCGTTCCCATGTTAGATTAAACAATGAACAAGACAATTTGATATGGGCTCATGGGAAATCTGGAGGCTATTCACCAAAAGAGGGCTACAATTATCTCATGGAGAAGAAAGGATGGACTGCACCGGAGTGGTGGTCAAAAAATTTATGGAAACTCAAATGTCCTTTGAAATCCAGGATCTTTTTATGGTGTTTGCTAAGAAGGAAGACTCCAACATGGGACATTCTCCAATCCAGATTCTTCATTGGGCCAGGGAGATGTCCTCTCTGTAAGGAGAATGAAGAATCTATCAACCATCTTTTCACATCTTGTACTATCTCCTTAAAATTATGGGCTGAGATTACAGATCTGTTAAAATTAAAAGCCCATTGGGGGGATTCTCCATTAGAAGTGGCCTGGAAAAACTGGTGGAATAACCACCCTGACGGAAATCTTAGAAATCTTCCACCAATTTTCTTCTGGGGTATATTAGAAATCTTAGAAATGTTTTTTTAGAGAAATATGTAGTGGATATATTAGAAACTTGCCTTAATTTCAAAGAGTGGATTACAAAAGGTGAGTCTAAATCCGGAAATACCAAACAGCCTTGCAAGACAGTGACAATTATGTTTAGCTCATATCTCTTTTTACCTGCTACTATGCAGTCAATTTCAGAGATTTTCCCAAGCTTTTGGACACAAACACATTGATTTAATAGAAGGCAATAAAACATGACAATTTTCTAAATTAAGGAATTGGTTGCTATATTTCTTGTCCGCCTCTTAGCAACGCACCAGTCGTAAGAATGGTTGCTTTGTTAGCTTCAGTGTCTGCCTCCTTATTATTGGGTCTCAACACATGATAGAAATTCAAGTTCTGGAAAGAGTCTCCAAGGTCTGAAATTCTGTGAATCAGCCTTGTTAGCCTTAGGTCCATTGGCTTAGAATGAGTCACCATAGTGTTAATGATAACCTGAGAGTCTTCAATAACATTAGCCTCCCTGATGTTTAGCACTTTCAAAATCTTGAGTCCTTGAAAAAGAGCCAAAGCCTTACCTTGAATGCTAGAAGCGATGCCTAAGCTCAAGGTGAAACAGTGTATCCTAAAACCAGCTAGATTCAAAATAACTCCTCCAACACCAGCTCTTCCAGGATTTCCCTTTGCATCCCCATAAAAAAATAGAGTGCCTCTGATGGTTTGCGATCCATCCCTGGAACTCTTTTGCTGTAGCCCTTATTTGCCAAATTTTTGGGAGGGAGATACTCCTTGCCATTTTTTGGAACTGCAGATCAACAGAAGATCCCAAATTTTTATCTTGCTGGGTCAGATTTAAATCATCTTTGTGGTCTCTCAGGCACTCTTTTAACTGGCATTTAATTTTAACTACCACTAGCTTGACATCTTGTTTGCAGTTTTTGAAACTCCTTTTGTTTCGTTCAAGCCAAATCTGCCAGCAGATAATTTTAGGGAGAATAAACCAAGCAACTCTAATAATTTTGTTTTTTGGAGGAGGAACAGGGTACCTTTACAGCTATTTGACAAAAAAATCAGCAGTGGAGGAAGGCAACACGAAGCTAGAACTCAAAGTTTCCAGCAGCTCGATTCAGATCTGCAATGTAAAGGAACATTCAAGCATCAGATGAGAAATGCTTTCCTGGTTTACCTTGAAAATTTTGCACCTTGAAGGGTCGTGGAAGCCACGCTTTTGAAGATTATCGTCTGTCAAGATTTTGGAATGGCATAACAGCCAATTGAAGAAGTCGATTTTTTGGAAGTGAGGGATATTTCCATATCCCTTTCCATGGCTTTAGGTTCGTGGCCACATGGGGGCGCTTGCATAGCTTGGCGTATCCCTGAGCAACAGAATAACCACCAGCCTACACACCCCAACTTCTTGAATCCCTACTTTGCATCCGCGTTGGAGCCAATCCATGAAGCTTGGAGAGTAGATCCTCCCATTCCGTAGACATATCTGAGAGCATTTCAAGTTTCCAGCCAGCCCAGCGTGAATCCTGCTAGACTGAAATGTCCCATAGGGAACGCAATCCAACATCGTTCATCTAACTGCACAATGCTTGAAGAGTGCAACAGTCTCCCAGCGGCTCATTGTTCATAATTTTGTCTGTCCAAAGGTTGATCCTTTTTCCATTGCCAGGGACCCAGTGTTGGGGATTTTTCTGCCAAAATCCCAAAAACACAAAAATACAAGCACACAGAGGCAATGCTCTGTTTCCTTTACTCCAGGATCTTTTGTGCACAGGGAAGCTTTTAAAAAAAAAATTACACAGAACAGAGTATTCCACCACCATAAAAGGATTTATATTCATTAAAACAAAATTACTAATACATATTCATCCTCTTTCACTCAGAGGGATTCACCAAAACATTTTAACAAAATTACTCTGTCTCATTTGAAATTTTACACCACTGTGTGTAAATATTTCATTTACATTCACTGCTGTGTGAAAACAAAAATTACAAGGATTTACTGTTTTTCCTTTTTCACTGCTGTGTGAAACAATTCATGGTTTTGATACAAACCTCCCCCTGGTTTTCTTCATTCACATATTCGCCTTCTTCGCTCCTGCACCGCTGTGCGTTTTTACATTTCTCTTACACTTACCAAAAAAATGGTCAACAAACATATGTTTTTACTTGTTCTATTAAAAACAAACTTACGACCGTAAAAATTAAAAAACAATAAAATTAAAAACATGTGACATTGCCCATGTCAGTATTTAATCCACGCCCATACTTCCGTAACTATTGAAAATTAAAAATACACCTATGCGTTATGACAAAACTTTAATAAGGTATGGTCAAAATTCAACTTGACTTTACTCCACGCAATTTGATTTGATGTGGGCCCGTATGCAGCTTCATGCAATCGACGGCGGAGAGCGAAGAACCCCATCGGACGGCTGACAAAAATATTGGAAGCCCTTTTTAACCGAGCTTTACTCCACAATGCAACTTTGAACAATCAACAGTGGATAAAGCTGGAGCACATCGGACGAAGGAGATGAATATTAGAAGGCCCTTTTTGGTCGACATTTACCTTCCGATAAATGTCAGAGGTTGATGTCACGCCTCATCCACGCGTCAACTCCAAGTTGTATCAGAGCTCTTGTGTACGGAAACCACCTTTATGCAAAAGCGGTACGATATACTTACCGGCTGGTTTGTGGTTTTTACTGTTGTGGTTTCGGGGTTGGGTACGACTGCGCGGTTCAATTGTTCGTGCAGTTGAAATTACATTTTCAACACTCCCCTTTAATTTCAATTGCTGGGCATTCGGTCATACCCAGACACTTCCTCAAAAATTCAAAGCTTTTCTGATCTAATGGATTTGTCAAGATGTCTGCAACCTGTTCTTGAGTCCTGCAATGTTCTAGGACAATTTCTCCATTGTTCACCAAT
>APFE031370175.1:19108-33914 GCA_000404065.3 Pinus taeda | reverse complement strand
TTCTTTGGATGTCTTAGCTGCTGCTATCCTTGGAAACACACTCTGGTCCACTGCTTGATACAAAAATACAAGGGCTTTTGAGTCCTTCTTCCTATTGCTCTTTAATAGATCTTTCTCTGCTGGAGTAAATCTATTAAACTCATTTTCATCTGCTGGTTCTTCATAACCATCTTGAACTAATTCCCATAAATATTGACAGGCAAACAGGGCTTTCATAGTTATTGCCCAATAGTCATAGTTCTTCCCATTAAACTGTGGGAGCTGGGTGTTAAACATACCCATACGAGTGCTTGTGCTGGCCATTCCTTGCTTCCTTAGTTATGCTTCAATTTCTTGACTGTATATTTTAAAACAACTGACTGCTGCTACCAAAAGACTCCTCGCTTCAGCTTCTTTGTCACCTTCAAAGAGCCTAAGCCTGCTCTGATACCACTGTTGGGGATTTTTCTGCCAAAATCCCAAAAACACAAAAATACAAGCACACAGAGGCAATGCTCTGTTTCCTTTACTCTAGGATCTTTTGTGCACAGGGAAGCTTTTAAAAAAAAATTACACATAACAGAGTATTGCACCACCATAAAAGGATTTATATTCATTAAAACAAAATTACTAATACATATTCATCCTCTTTCACTCAGAGGGATTCACCAAAACATTTTAACAAAATTACTCTGTCTCATTTGAAGTTTTACACCACTGTGTGTAAATATTTCATTTACATTCACTGCTGTGTGAAAACAAAAATTACAAGGATTTACTGTTTTTCCTTTTTCACTGCTGTGTGAAACAATTCATGGTTTTGATACAAACCTCCCCCTGGTTTTCTTCATTCACATATTCGACTTCTTCGCTCCTGCACTGCTATGCATTTTTACATTGCTCTTACACTTACCAAAAAAATGGTCAACAAACATATGTTTTTACTTGTTCTATTAAAAACAAACTTACAGCCGTAAAAATTAAAAAACAATAAAATTAAAAACATGTGACATTGCCCATGCCAGTATTTAATCCACGCCCATACTTCCCTAACTATTGAGAATTAAAAATACACGTACGCGTTATGACAAAACTTTAATAAGGTATGGTCAAAATTCAACTTGACTTTACTCCGCGCAATTTGATTTGATGCGGCCCGTATGCAGCTTCATGTGATTGACGGCTGAGAGCGAAGAACCCCATTGGACGGCTGACAAAAATATCGGAAGCCCTTTTTAACCGAGCTTTACTCCACAGTGCAACTTTGAACAATCAACGGTGGATAAAGCTGGAGCACATCGGATGAAGGAGATGAATATCGGAAGGCCCTTTTTGGTCGACATTTACCTTCTGATAAATGTCAGAGGCTGATGTCACACCTCATCCACACGTCAACTCCAAGTTGTATCGGAGCTCTTGTGTACAGAAACCACCTTTAGGCAAAAGCGGTGCGATATACTTACCGACTGGTTTGTGGTTTTTACTGTTGTGGTTTCGGGGTTGGGTACGGCTGCGCGGTTCAACTGTTCGTGCAGTTGAAATTACATTTTCAACACCCAGTAGGCATGAGTATTTATAAGAGGACAGGCTTTGGTACATAGCTCTGGAAGGGCGTATTCAGGAGCGGTAGAGGATGATCTAGACAGTGGGAGAACTTGCCATTAAAGCATTTTTTCCAAAGAGCTAGTTGTGCCCAGCGAGGGTTAGGAGCAATAATTCTCCAGTGAGCTTAGCTCCCATAGTGATATTTTGATATTCATGACTTTTGAAGTTCAAGCCTCCTTCCAAGAGCAGTTTGGAGATGGATTCCCAGCTGACTAAAAAAATATTTTTCCCATTTTGCTTGCCCCCCTTCCAAAAAAATTTCTGAATGATCTCCTCCATTCTTCTAAGAATGCCAGAGGGAGCAAGAAGAACAAAAAACTAAAATAAGGGCATACTGTTAAGGACTGATTTAATAAGCACTGACTTACCAGCAATGTTGAGCCAGGAAAAGCCCTAGGAAAGCAACTTGTTCTTGAATTTCTCCAATTGGGGGAGCCAATCTCTACTAAAGGCTCTTTTAAGAAATACAGGAAGGCCTAGGTAGTTGAAGGAAGTCCAGTTTGAGAAGGCTGCGAAACCAAAGGTTTTGGAAATGGAATTGAGCAAGTTGGAAGTGGTGTTCCAGCAATAGATATGACATTTTCCATTGTTTAGACTGCTTCCTGCAATCATACAAAACTTGTCCAGGACTCCTTTAAATATGGAGGCTATAAGCACAGAGGCAGCTCCCAATAACAAGGTGTCATCCGCAAAGAGGGCATGATTAATGTTTTTAACACCTCTTGCTATACAAAGCCCAACAATTCTTGGTCCATCATTTTCTTGTCTAAATAGAAGCTGAGGACAGAGTCTTGAAGAACGAATAGAAGGGGTGAGAGAAGGCACCCCTGTCTGAGCCCTCTCGTGGCTTTGAAAAGGTCGGTAGCTATGTTGTTTACTAATGGAGCAATCCAAGGCTTCAAAATGCAGGCCCGAATCCAATTTATAAATTTCTCCCCAAATCCAAATTTTTGTAAGACTTTCAGTAGAAAACTATGCTTGACTCTATCAAAAGCATTTGCTAAATCGAGCTTGACAACCATACCTTTTTTATTGTGATTCAGACTTGAGTGGATTGCCTCTTGGACCAAAATGAAATTGTCAACTATCTGTCTCCCTTGAATGAATCCTCCTTGGCTTTCTGGAATGACTTTGGGGAGGATGAGCTTAAGTCTATTAGCGATGACTTTAGTAATCAGTTTGTAACCAATATTACATAGCAAAATCGGTTGAAACATGTTGAAGGTGTTGGCTCCTTTCTCTTTGGGGATGAGAGCAAGAAAACCAGAGTTTGTGCTGCCTCTGATTTTCTGGCAAGATTGGGACTTAATAACCATTTTGTATAGATCTTTTTCCATATTCTACTAGCAAGATTGGAGGAATCTAGCTATATATCCATCCGACCCAAAGGCTTTGTCTGGGTCCATAGCGAAGAGGGCATCCTTGACTTCATTCTTGGTGACTTTAGCTTCAAGAAGGTGATTCATTTCAACAATAATCAAGGAGGGAACCATGTCAATCATATCCGAGATTTGGTCCAGATTTATATCTTCATTATACAGGCTTTTAAAGTGAAGGGAGACAACTTTTCTGATGCCTGCATTGTCGTTGTGAATAATAGTGCCATTTTTTATTTCGGAAATGGAATCGGTACATTTCCTTGCCTGAGCTTGTTTATGAGAGAAGGAAGAGTTCCTATCCCCTGCTTTAAGCCAAAGGCTATGTGACTTAAGTCTCCAGTACTCTTCTTCTGCTAATCAAGCCTTGTGATAGTTTTGCTAGAGTTTGGCTTCTTTGTCTAGAATCTCTTTAGTTATGTCAGTTGTTTCAGCTTGGAGATGATGATTTTCTAGAATGTGTTGGATATTGTTTCTTTCATTTGCTGGATTGGGTAGAGTTTTGGCCCAGCTTTTTAAAGGGCTTTTCACTCTTCTAAGATTCTCCTCCCAAAGAAAAAAGGAGGAGCCTTTGACCGGCTACATCTAGATGCCCTTAACTAATTGCATGGAGTCTGATTCCTTAGCCCAGAGCAGGCTAAATTTGAAGGGAATTGGACATAGGTCAAGCTAAAACACCAGTTCCATCTTGACGGGTTTATGGTCAGAAGTGTTGCATGGGAGAATATGAACTCTAGCCTCTAATCCGAGTAGAAGAAAAGAGCTTTGAAGTAAGAATCTATCCAATCTGGTAGCAATGTGGCCATGACCAATTCTTTTATTAGTCCAAATGTACTCACTAGAGATTGGTTTGATGTCCAGCAGGTCCCAGTCTTGCATAAGGTCCTCTGCCCATTCCGTGTCGGATCTTGAACAATGCTGCCTCCTCTCTTGTCTGCTAATAAGAGAGCGAGGTTAAGATCTTGTGCTATGATGGTATTCTCAAGATTAATGATATCTGCTTTGGTTCTTATGGAGTCCCAATAGGCCTTTTTTTCCATAGCGTTCAGAAGGATGTACATGTTGAAGAGACTGATAATCTCTTTTGAAACTAAGTGCTGCAATTTTAAGAACAACCAGTGAGTATTGAGGGTCTCAGGAATGACTGAGAATTTTCTAGCATTCCAAAGAGTGCCCAACCCACCGGAAGCCCCTTGGGCTAAGATATCTTTCACCTCACATTTGTTCCAGAGTTTCTTACTTGCCCAAAGGAAGATAGAGTCTTCCAGTTTTGTCTACTGAATGAGAAGTATCTCAGGAGCTTCCATTCTTATTAAACTTCTGATGGCTTCTTCTTTGATTCTGCTCCCCATACCTCTATAGTTCCAGGAGACTATCTTCATCATTTGTATTTTTGGTTGGCTCCCTTGGAGCCCTTGGGCTAGTTTCTCACCATCTTTGTTTTTGATGCTAGTAGCTTCTCAAGGGCCGGGTGGTTTCCTTGGAGCTTATCCTTGAAAGTTTCCTACTTTTTTTTTTCTCGATCTCATTTGTAGCCTCTTGTGGATCTCCTTATCAAAGTTTGGGATTCTCCTATTACTCCTTCTTCCTTCGAGCAATCTGATTCATGCTCATATTCCTCTACTTTGACAGTGTTTCCTTTGGAACTCTCAGCAAGGCTTGCCCCCTTGGGAGAAGAGGGGGTACCTTTAGAGGGTGGGGTTGATTTTTGATTGTTTGGTTCCTAAGTTTCCTCTATTTTCGAGCTTAGAGGAGCGAGTTCATTTTCTTGATCCATTCTAGGAGGAGGTTTCTGAGGAGGGGCTTGAGGACCTCTTCCATTTAGACCAACCTGCTTTTGATTTTTCCTAGCGCACTTGACCTAGTTCCAACCTTCTTCTTTTCCCTTATCTGGTTTCACATTGGTTGGGCATCCTCTAGTGAAGTGATTGTAGACATGACATTTTCGGCATTTGAAAGGCAACTGCTCGTAATCCAGCTTCTGCAAATGGGTCCAGTTTCCTACTTTGATTTTGATGGCTTTCAGGAGACCCACCTCTAGGTCTACTTCTACGCAGATATAGGCATAGCCATATTGATTTTTTCTATTTTCCCTATCTATGAATTTCCCATGGGAATTTCCAATGTGTTTCAATGAGTCCCAGTTCCAACAATGAACTAGGAGATTAGGGAGTCTAACCCATACAGGGACAGCTGTGGAACATTGACTGCAGGGTCGAAATCTGATGTCCATCTGTTGAGGTACAGGCCCTAGGGGCCCATGAAATAGGGGCCAATCTGAAAGATCATGTCCTTGTCATCCTTTCAGGTGAATTTGAAGAGGAAGAACCCTCATCCTAAGAAGTAAGAGGTGACACTGCTCTTGATCAGAGGAGCCCAATTCTTGTTAACCTAGGTCCCAGTCGTCTTAGGAGAAGGCCATAGACCGGTGAACTAGCCAACAAGATCCCACTCAGCCAAGGAGAGGATGACTTGAATCAGAGTCTCTAGTGGCAGGGAGATTTCAAGAATGTCTTCCAGCCTCTTAACAAACTTGGCTGCTTCACTCTTTTTCTTCTGCGGCAAGCTAACCAAGAGTTGAGAGAAGGCTTTGGCAGATGAAGGCAAGGGGGGGGAGGGGCTACCTGGGGTGAGCTCGGGACCTCCATGAGGGTGAGCCTAGCTTACTAGTCCCTTCCAGCAATAGATGAGTGCTATGAACTGCAGGAACTCAAAAAAGAACGTAGAAATGGTGCAGGAGTGTAGAGGGCCCAAAGCCACAGGCCGTAGAGCAGCAAGGGTGCAAAGGCGCCGAGGCACAGGCTAGGGTTTCATGGTAGCACTTTAGAGCTCAGCGATCAGTCAACCAAAATGAAGATGAAAATGCTATTGTGATTACAAGATAAATTTAATTTATAATTTTGATTTTTTTTAGATTAAGAAACTTTCTTATATTATCAAAATGGAGTTGATTATAAAATTTATTTATATCAGGTTATTGTTCGCAACCCCAAGGGTTAGCTCAATTGGTCAAGTCAGGGCCTTGCGAGATGGGAGGTCACAGGATCAATTCTCGAAAGCTCTTGGGGTCAGGTCTTCCAGTAGGCCAAGGGGTGTTAGCCTAGATTTTTCCAGTGGACGTAGCACCACCAGTTGACCAAAGGTGTCCATGAACCATGCGTGCGCAAAAAAAAAAGGGTTATTGTTATCATTCTGATCAAATCAAAAGGGAGTTTATTATAAAATTTATCTCTATAGTGTCATTGTTCTTGGAGGGTCATTGTTCTCATTCCGATTAGAATTTTTGAGATTGGAGCTCGGAATAAACTATAAACAACCGAGTTCAATCTTTACTTCCAATATGTCTATTAGCCATGACATACAAAAAAAAATATATTAGAGAAATCAGAGTAGGAGGCAACATATTAAGGAGGCGGGTTTGGAGGAATAACAGGAGGAGAAACAAAGTATCTCCTCTTAATGTTTGGCTTCATTTTTTTAATAAAATTATTTTAGTTTGATTTTACGCTTGACGTGAAACAACAAATCAGGGGTATCTAAGCCGTCAAAATTACTTGGGGATCCTACCTATCTGGGCCACACCATCCCTTAACATAGTTGGATTTTTTCCCACACCTTCACATCGAGTAACTTAATAGTACAACCCATCACCATTTATTCTACCCCATGAGTGATTTGAATATATATTTAAATGATAATTATTTAATAATATTTTAGAATGCCAATAAATCTAATTTTAATTTTCAAAAAAAATAAAGATAAAAAAAATGAATAACATTCTAGTGAACCAATCAATATATATATCTATATCTATAATTATATATATATATAATATATATTAATATATTATATATATATAATATATCTTAATAATTTATTTATTAATAATTCTATATAAATTATATTAGAAATTTGTGAGAATAACATTTACAAACTAATTAATTGTTTTATTAAATCTAACAACTTCCTAATTTTTTTTCTATGTAAGGCTAATTCTATTAATAAAAACAAAAATATAATTACACCGAGGCCCCGCCTCAATCGCTGTTGCTAGAGTTCATCAAGAAGGTCTAAACTACCCCAGAATGGGGAAACCAGTTTGACATGGCAAAAAGACCAGTCATATATCCCCAGTCTGTCACCAAAGGAAACCCATACATAGGACTTGGATCCGTGTTTTGAAGCAAAACCCCAAAAAGGATTCAACACAGCACCACTAGAAGCGACAACATAATGACAAACCCTCTGGTCAATCATACAAACAGCAAAAACAAAAATTATCAAATAATATTTAGAATACCGTCGGGTATGCATCATCACATTGCACATATGAAGGTGTAAAGGCTCCGCCCCTTGGTTTCCTCCAGTGAGAAATTGCGATGCAATCCAATCGCAATCACATATTGCTATATGTAAGGGCTCTTCCGCTTGGTTTCCGCCGATGCGATATTGCGATGTGATCTTATCGCAATCTCATATTGCTATAAGTAAAGGCTCTGCCCCTTGGTTTCCGTCGATGTGATATTGCGATGCAAACTGATCGCAATCACATATTGCTATATGTAAAGGTTCCGCCCCTTGGTTTCTGTCGATGCGATATTGAGATGTGATCCAATCGTAATCACATATTGCTATATGTAAAGGCTCCACCCCTTGATGTCTGCCGGTGCGATATTGCGATGTGATTTGATTGCAATCGCATATTGCTATTTTTAAAGGCCTTGCCCTTTGGTCTCCCAGTTCTGCGATTGTCGGCGGTCCGTTGGGTGGCCATTAATGTTCTTGGATATCACCCACCTCCAGGTGCGCTTCTTCCTCCTCAGCCATTTCCTTCTTTACCAATTCCTGATATTCTAGCATCTGTTGTTCAGTGGCTAAAGTAGAGAGTGTACCTGTATGAGGATCTGTTCCACTTTCCACTCCTATATTTGCCAATGTGTCAGCTACTTTGTTTCCCTCCAGATGTATGTGCTTGAGATTGATCGCCTTGTGGGAGGAGAGCCAGATTTCGATAAGTTTTAGTCGACTCTCTATTCTCCAGTTGTTGCTCACCTTACTTGAGGTTGTTCCCTGCAGCATTTTGGTGACCATATTTAAGAGAATTTGCAAATATCCCTCTATAACAAGCGAGAATATACCCTATTTTTGGACTATAATGAGTCCCTACCATAATCCTTCTAACTATATTGAGTTGTTGGTGTCCCATCCAATTGAGCCTATTTAGGTTAGAATAGGAGTTCCCTTATAATCTCTGAATATTTCTCCAAATCCAGCCTTTCCTGGGTTTCCTTTTGAGGCTCCATCAAATTTTAGTTGGAACATGTGATAGGGAGGAGGAATCCACTTATTTGGTGTCCTGCTTCTTGCTTGAGTTTTTCCGTTGATTATCATTTCTTGGTTCCACTGCAGATTCCAATTTGTCCATATGGTTCGTTCCAATGGGAGAGAGGGAAAGTCTTCCTCAGACCATGTTTGAAGAAGTAGTGTTTCCCTCATATTTTGACATATTCTATTCCATAGAGATTCCATGGGCATAGATTGGTCCTTGAAGATTCACCAGTTTCTCTCCTTCCATAGTGTCCACATGAGAAAACTCGGTATAAGCTTCCATAAGGATTTTAAAAACTTACTCTTGAATGGCTTCCTTGCCCAGTTGCATATAGTGGAAACTATGTCTCCTTATGTCATTCCATCCTTTTGGCATCTAAAACTGACCTTCTCCCAGAGCTTGTGCACTAATGGACAAGAGTTCATAAGATGTTGAGTGGTTTCCTCTTCTTGCTTGCAGTTGGGACAGATGGAGGGGCCTTGGAAGCTCCTCTTCCTGAGATTGTCCCAAGGAAGGATTTTATTGTGACATAAGAGCCAAAGAAAGGTTGAGACTTTCGGCCAAATCTTGGGTTCCCATATTTTAATCCAGAGAGGGTCCTTGAAAATGTGTTCCTTCATGATGATGTGATAGGCCTCCCTAGTTGTGAAGGATCCTTTTTCTTCACAGCCCCATCTAAGAATATCCTTTTCCTTTGAGTATTGTATTATTCTCTTTGCTAATTCAGTACTAAGAATCTGTTGAGTTGAGTCCGTTCCTTGTCTTATTAGGTGATCTGTGCTACACCATTGCCTATGCCCTTGCAATGTGGAAGGAAGCCAGAAGTGCTTGACAATATTATAGGTTTGAATTTCTTGTTCCGGGATTTGATGAGGTAAGATCAAATCCTTTAGTTTGGGTTGCTGCTGCCAAGAGTCATCCCAAAACTTTGTTGTATTTCCGTCCTTCACTTCCCAGAAGCCATGCTTCTGAATTAAAAGCTTGTGTTACTTGGCTGCATTCCAGATTAGAGAACTTGGGTTGACTTCTGAAATTCGAATTAATCCTTCGGTGGGTCGACTGTTGGCATAATTTGCAATCCATAGGGATGCCCAAGGGGTGGATGGCATAGTAAGCCATTTCCACTAGATACGAGTTCCCATAACCATATTGCTGTGGTAAGGATCCCGCAGACCCATTCCACCAGCAAGCTTTGGTAGGCAAACTGTGTCCCAATTAACTAGGGCCCATTTTCGTTTTTTATTTGAGTTGCCCCATAGGAAGGATATCTGTAGGCAATTGATCTCTTTGAGAACCCATTTGGGTGCATCTAGGATCAAGAAGAGATATAGTGGCATGGATTGCAGAACCGCCTTGATTAAGATAATGTGACTAGCCATATTGAGAGCCCTATGAGTCCAGAAAGATAATTGAGCCTCTAGTTTTTCTAAGAGCATTCTCTAAGAGAAGTGTTTCATAGCTGAGTCAGTCATAGGAGCATCAAGATACTTGGAAGGGAGAACAGCAATTGAGAATCCAATAATACTAGCTATAGAAGCTTGGGTGACAGTGGGGGTACGAAAAAACAGGATTTGAGATTTGGCCTTGTTTATCTTTGTGCCAGAGGCCTCTGAAAATTCCGTTAATAGTGAATTGAATTGTCGAGCTTCCTAGATTGAAGGGTGACCAAAAAGCATATTTTCATCCACAAATTGTTGATGAATGAATGCTGGAGTGTTAGGAAATGATAGGCCTCTTAGTTTCTGGGAAAATAGAGTAGCTTTAATACTACGGCCAAGACCTTCTGCCATTAACATAAAGAGGAAGGGGGAAAGAGGGTCCCACTGTCTGATACCCCGAGAAGGCTGGAAAGGAGATGAGGGGATACCATTGATCAAAATTGAGAAAAAAGAGGAAGAGATGAGACTCATGACCCAACGAATCCAAGTTGGGGAGAAACGAAAGGCAGATAGGTCTTTTGAATATACATCCAACTTAAACTGTCAAAGGCTTTTAAGAGGTTGATTTTAAGTAGCATACTTGAATTCTTGGAGTGCTTTAGGGAGTGGATGACTTCGTGAGTGAGGATTATGCCGTCCATAATTTTCTTTCCTTCTACATATCCTAACTGCTCTGGTGAAATGAGAAGTGGTAGCAGTGATTGTAGTCTTGAAGCTACGATTTTGGAAACTATCTTGTAGATGACGTTGCACAAGGCAATGGGCTGAAATTTGTCAAGGGTGTTAGAATGAGCTTCCTTTGGGATAAGGGCTATGAATGTGGCATTCATTGCCGAAAGCATCCACCTCATGGTTCTTGATTCCTCAAGAATCTGCCAGACTTCCAATTTAATTAGCTCCCAGAAATTATGGAAAAAGTGGAGGTAAATCCGTCTGGCCTCGGTGCCTTGACTTCTTTTAGTTGATGAACTGCATTTTCCACTTCTTGTAAGTCGACTGGCCTGAGTAAGAGCTGGTTGTGCTCTTCTGTGACGAGTTTGGGGATGTTCTCTATGATTTTTACTATAGATTGCATTCTGTCCACCTGTGGTTCTTGATGAGCTTGCTTAAAGTAGTTGAGAAGTTCGAACTTGATTTCTTCATGTTTTTCCACTTTTACCCCCTGCTCATTTTGGATGTGAGTAATATTGTTATCCATTCAGCATTGAATGGTGGAACGATGAAATTTTTTTGTATTTTTTTCCCCTTCCTTTAGCCACCTGATTCTCAATTTTTGCCTCCAGAGCATTTCTTCTTGTTTGGCCCTCTCTAAGATCTGATTTTCGAGAGACTTTTCCTGTTCCGAAAGTTCCTCTGATCTTCCCTTTGTGATGATCCGTTGCTGCAACTATTTCATCTCTTGATCTAGAGCAGTCTGAGCCTGGAAGATGTAACCAAACGAAGAATGGTTCCATTGTTTTATTTTACTCTTGAGGTATTTAAGCTTCTGCTGAAATTTGAACATGCTTGTACCATTTGGCAAAGAAAAGTTGATCCATTCCAAATTTACCAGATTGACAAAATCCGCATGTGTCATCCAAAAAGCCTCGAAGTGAAATGGCCTATGGGTAGCATTGCCTGGTCGAGACCATTGGAGAGAAATTGGCCAATGGTCTGAGCTTTTCAGCAGTAGGATTGAAGCTGAAAGGTATCCCCCTAAGTGGATTGCGTTGTCAGAGATTAGGAATCTATCCAGATGAGACGCAATTTGGTGCGAACCAGCTCTTTTTTTTTTCCAGGTAAAAAGGCCATTGTTGAATGACATGTCAATAAGCCAATTCCTTTGAATGGAATCTTTTAGATTGTTACTTTCCTTGTCTAGCTTATTCCTTCCTCCTTGCTTTTCTTCCATCTTGGTTATCATGTTGAAGTCGCCCCCAGTGATCTAGAGCAGATGAGACCTATCAATATTGATTGAGGAGAGGGTATTCAGAAGTTCTACCTTATGCATAGCTTCCTGGGGAAAATATACATTAGTTATGAGACCATGTATACTGGTGCCTGTAATGTGGAAAGTAGCTTGAAGGAAATGCTTGTTTGCATGAATGTTTTTGAGCTCGATGGTGCGTGCATCCTAGATGATTGCCAAGCCTCTTGAGGTGCCAGAAGCATCTACTGCTACTGCTATACTACTGGGCTAGACTTTTGCAGTAATTCGATCTAGAGAGATGGAGTTGCATTTAATTTCCTGCAAAAGGAGAATTTGGGGTTTCTCTTGCTTTATCATGTTCTTAATCAGTCTGCATTTCCTAGGGCTATTGAGCCCCCTGATGTTCCATGAGATTAGATTCATGATGGAAGGTTGGAGAGAGAGCTGTAATATTCTGTGAGCTTGGAGTACCTACCTGACTCCACTAGCATTTCCCCAATGCGGATGGTGCGTTGAATATTTGTTTTCCTCCCTCTCTTTTTGTTATCTCTGATTATGAATTTCCCATCCCACAGACCTCTAGTTTGAATACCTAGGGATTTTTTCCTTTGAGCTTTGGAGAGAATTACTTCCAGATTCTCCAACTATCACTCTGGTATTTTATCATAATTTTTTGTTTTGCATGTCTGCTCTAGACCAAGAATGTCCAAATCCCTAATGTCTATGCTTTCTGGTTCTTCTTCCATATGCTGTGTGTCACTTATGTCTTCTGTAGTTTCTGTTGCCATGGAAAGGTTAGGCTGTGAGTTGTCTACCTCCATTCCTTGCGAGTACCAAGTTGGAACTGTGCATGTAGCCATGGGGGTAGGATCTGTGGGTAATGGTTCTTCTGGGATTTTTTTGGGATCAGAATGTGCAGGTTGTTTGTTCATCATGGGATCCTTCTTGGATGGGACAAGGGGCTCAGGGTTGTGTATTTCTTGTCAGGCTAGCACTTCAAAATTGTTGCTCGTAGAGGGTTTTGATGAACTGGCTTGAGGCTTCTTAGGGATTGTAGTAGGTTTCTTGTGATTTTTCCTACGATTGGCAACTTTAGTGAAGCCAGTTAGATCCGGCTCCTCAGAGGAAATGGTATTCGGGGGTTTCTGGTTTAGAGGATAGTCCCGAAACAAGTGACCCATTGCATGGCATCTCCTGCATCTAAACGACACTTGCTCATAATCAATTAACTGAACCCATTCAACATCGTCATGAAAAATACTTACCGCATCTAGAAATGCCTTGCTAAGGTGCATATAAATGCAAATGCAGGCGAAGGAGGTATATCTTCAGAGTTTATTTCCTCTTCCATTTTGACAAATTCACCGAGACCATTCCCTATGGTTTGTAATATCTCTTCGTCCCAGTATTCCATTGGGAGTGAGTAGAGACAGATCAAGACTAGCCCCTAGCTAAGATATTCTTTGTCTGGATTAAAGTGCTCCACCCATCCCCTCAAATATAGGCCAACTGCGTTGAAAATATAGGGGCTGCCATCTAGTACTCTGTTTTGGTCCTTCAAGCAGTTAAAGATGGCCGTCAAGAACCCTTTAGGTCCTAGCTACAACATTATGTGTCCTTTTGGCTTCCACTTCACTGCTATCTAGCTATGCAACGTTTTCTCTGCTGACCACATACCTATGAATTTGCCTATCAATGCATGATCTCTCATGTACTGGATCTGAGCATTGATCCTATGACTTGGGAGCTCTATTTTTAGGCATTCAACAGCAACTCATCTACAGGTGTTTGAGGTGACCTGGGGGTTCTCCCTGTTGTTTGCCTTGGCATCTTGTGGATCTATCTTCTCTCTGTCTCCATTTTGATCAGCTGAATTAGTTCCTTCCTCACGCCTCTGAGAGGAATCATTTGCGTTGGGGGGAGGCACAACGTCCTCCCCCTGGGGGTATTCATGTTGCTCGCGCTACTTCTTGCCATGTGTTGCCTTTCGTATTGCTAGTGGTATGATAGTATTACAGAACTCTGCTTAGGTCTGCCGTTGCAAGTTCTGCAGAAACCCTAAGTTGCCATACCCTCCTACGTCGCTAGCATCTAACAACTTCCTAATTAATTAAAACAAAAAAATAATTTAAATAAAGTTTATCTTTATTTCATAATCATTCAAAATAAAATATTCTGCAATACTAATAAAGCAAATAAGACTTAATTACTCCAAATATATATATATATAGTATTAATATACAGTTGTATATATATAATAAGTACTATATATAAGGTTAGCATTAATACTTATAATATAAATAATAATATATAAAAATGTCTGGTGGGGCTGGCTAATGGCCACTTTGATTCAAGTTAAAAATTATGTTACAGGAAAAATTGCATAAAAGAATATAACCTAATTTAGTTAATGTTAGCTAAATTAATAGTAGCTAATATACAAATTGAATCTTATAATCTTGCTTCTTGTATAAATTCTCATGGGTTGTAACTAATAGTAATGCTACACATTTACACTTACTTCTATATAAGTACTAAGGAAGACATGAATGATGGTGAAAAGTAATTTTTGGTAAATATATTTATTTATATCTTATTCCTATCCATTTTTATGCAAACATGAGAAGTAAAAGGTGGTAAATATGTTATTTATGCATGAGGTAGTGTGTGACAATATCTTGTGCTATAATGAGACCTTCAAATTATGGTTTAATCAAATGTTTGAAAATTAGTTTAAAAATATATACTTTGAAATGGGAACTATAAACTCAAAACAAGAACTCTAAACAAGAAACCAAACACAAATAACCGCCTAAAAAGGACAAATGTTGATGCTAAACACTGAAGTGCTAGAAAACATTAAAATTTTTACAAATTTTCAACCATGACTTTATGGAAAAATTTGGTGACTAAAAAAACTTAAAAAATGAAGACATGAATGAAAGAGTAAAGAGTAATTTATTTTTTAAATGCTAAAAATATGATGACTTTAAAAACTTAACCTAAAACAACTTGACACATTGCAAAAAAATAGTTTAAAAGTTAACAAGTATTCAATTTGTCTTACTTCTCTTCCTGGTTTTCATCCTAGCATGTTAATTTTTTAAGGGTTTTCCAAACATCTATCTTTTTGTTTTTCTCTACAATATTTTTTTATAATGGAATATTT
>APFE031370175.1:3312-13889 GCA_000404065.3 Pinus taeda | reverse complement strand
ATGCCTTATAACTCTTTTAGTTATATGTTTTTTTTATTATAACTAACATTACTTTTCTATTTACAGAATATTTTATTTTTATTTTAAGAGGGACATACGTCAACTCCTCATTGAGCATGGCTGGAATCACACATCAACCTCACTAGGCTGTAAAATGTGCCTCTTGGTTCAACTAGCTATAGGTAGTACGTCTAAGTGGAATTATTGTGCGATTTACTACCTTTTTATTTTTCAAATAGATGTTTGCTTTAGAATTAATTGATATATATGTAGTATAAAATGGATAATAAAGATATATTATATGTATATAAATGTAGAGTGCATATAATTTTATAAAGGTTATGCAAAAGGTATTGAGGATTTTTCTATGAGGTTCAAGATCTTTAAGAATCTTGAACTCCATATATACATATATATTTTTATATTAGGTCATGTGTACATCAAAATATTTTATTTATTCTTATTATCTAAAAAATGATTACCTATCCGTTTCTAACTAGGCGAATCAAAATACACCATGCAGGATTAATTTTACCCTAATAAAATCACTTTTACATAGGAAATGATTTAGTAAACCACTTTTATTAAATTATTTTTGATTAAAATTAGAAAACTCCATGAGAATAATTGAATAAATAATTATTTATTTAATTTTCTCTAGGAATAATTATTAAATCATTATTTGATAATTATTCTTGTCACAAATCACCTTGAAATAATTACATAAATCACCTTTTATTTATTATTCTTATTTTCTTTGCAATCATTGTTAAATCAACATTATAATTATTTCAAATTCACACATTTTTTAAATCCTACAAAGTAATTAATAAATCATTCTTATCAATAATTATTTCTAAATATATATATTTGGCCATTTTGAATATATTTTCCCTCTCCAACAAAAAAAAATAAAGAATTCTTAATGGTTAGTTCTTGATTTCGTCAATATTATTTTATTATTTTCTATTTTGATGATCAACCCAATACATTGTTATAAATAAGAGGATTTTCCATTCATTCTTTACCATGATCATTATCATCATCACCATTATTATTTCGTGCCATTTGAGCTCCCACTTGAGTTCTATCCTTGTTTTGGGGTTTTCTTCATATTGATAGAGAGAGAAATAAATCATTGAAGCACAAGGAGATCAAAGGACCCATCCCATGGAAGGGGATCTATATACCCATGTTATAAATCTTCTTTACGAGGTGTTATTAATAAAATATTATTCATTTAAAGTATTATTCTACTGGGTTATTGCATCAATTATTTCTTGTTTTCCTATGTTTTAGATTAAACATCATCTTTTCACTACAAGGTTTTCTTTTCTTTTTTTTTCATTGCAAATTTGAAGCATAAATAATCCCATCTTGTTTTTAGTGTCAGTTGTCACTAGTGATTTAAGTGAGTATTTTTGGTACACCTTTCTGCAATCTTTATGCTAACATTTAAGATTGAGAGTGTGATGTAGGGGCATTTGTAAACTTCATTGACCAAGAGGTAAAAATAATTTACTAGAGGGGTTGGTTCCTCCATGAGGGATGTAATTTTTATATCTCTTTGATTTTAATGAAAGTGGGTTCTTTTTGTAATCCTATGTTTAATACACGATCCAATTATAATATTATTGTATTTTATTGACAGGGATGAGGGACCATATATGAGTATATATCATTTGTTGGAGTCATTGGAGGAGGAGCAGAGAAGGGAGAGAAATTTCTTAAGAGAGTGGTGCAAGATTGACAAGAGAATTCCAAGAGTTTAAGAGAGACGAGAGGAGTAGGGGTGTAAAACTATGGAAAAAACCAAAAATACCAAAACTTAGGCTATTTTTGTTTTGGGAAAGTATGTCTCTTAACAATACTTGAAGTTGTCAATCGAAAGGAACTATAACAGAATTTACCCAGAGATCCAGATGTCTGGAAGCTTATAAGGCTTCGTGTAATAAAGCTTATTGGAGGTTGGAAGCCCAGAGGCCTGAAAGGCCTAGAAGCATGGAACCTCGTAACATTTAAAAATCACATTTCCAAAAAATGTTGAGTACCAAGGTTCAATAGTTGACTGAGTTGTAAGTGATGGAAATTTTCATGTTTCCCATGGACATCAAAGCTCGTAAGTAATTTAAAATAGGAGCTTGGAAGAGTTGTGGGACCAACATGCAGAGAAGTGGATTCATGGATTTTTCCCATTATAAACAAAAAGTGGGCCAGTGGATAATAGTAGTGAGGAGCTCTTGGGAGTAGTTGATAGGTGGAAGTGGGCCATACCTAGGAGGACATGAGCCTGTAACTATTTTGAAATTGGAAACCCAAACCGGATTTGTCTTCCTACAAAGGAAGCATGAATCCAAAAGAGCTTATCGATTGGATCATAGAGATGGAAAAAATATGTGACTATGAAGAGATAGATGATGAGAAGAAGGTCAAGTATGGTGTAACTAAGATAAAGGGACATGCAACTCTCAAGTGGGATGGTGTACACATAGAAATAAGGAGAAAGGACAAGTAGCAGGTTAAAAGTTCAGACAGGATGGTGGCAAAACTTACATATAGGGTTTTCCTAAAATATTGTCAACTGACCTTGTTCAGGAGCATGAAAAATCTTACGCAGAGAGCTATGATAGCCAGAGAGTACACAAAATAATTTGACAAGGTGAACATTTGGAAAATATATATAGAGGATTCTATAGAAAAGACAACAAGGTACATAAATGGGCTTAGACTAGACATATATTATGATATTAGTGTATTTTCACTCAATAGAGTAGTGGAGGCATGTTAGTTAGCTTTGAAGTCGAAAGAGAAACTTGCAAGGAAGTAAGATGGCAAAGGTAATATTGTTACTAAAGTAAGAGGAAAGAAAACAAATAGAGGGAGATCTACTGCACCAAGAGATGAAGTTAGTAGCTCAAGTCCACTACGAAAGTAAGAGGGAGAATCCAGAGGCCAAATATCCTTTTCCAAAGGATGACGAAGAGGCAGAGCATAGGTTCATTACTATAGGTATGGCAAGATTGAACATATGGCATATGATTTTCCAAAGAATAGGGAAACAAACCAAATGAAAATTTTCACTACTTTGGTAGAGGAAGTGAAAGAAGAGGTGTAGGAAGCTGAAAATGTGTCAGAGATAGGAGAAGCCTTGATGATGAAAAATCCGTTGATTAAATAGGAGAAATAATTGATTGATCCAACTCAAAGGAGAGACTTATTCTGAACTGTTTGCAAAGTTCAAGGAAAATGTGGTAAGATGGTGATTGATAGTGGCAGTACTAACCAATACGCGTTTACATAATTTGTGGAAAAAATTGAAGTTGAGGAAGCAAAAGAATCCAACACCCCATAAGGTGTCTTGGATGTAGAAAGGGAATCAAATTTTAGTGAATGAGAAGTGTGATATAGAGCTTCAAATTGGAAGCTACAAGGATAAGATCTTGTGTGTTGTAATTCCATTGGACATGTGTCATATACTTCTTGGAAGACCGTGGCAGCTTGATAGAGGATTTATACATGATGACAAAAAAATCACCTATAAGTTCCAAAAGGATGGAATCAATAATTCTTTAATTCCATTACAAGAAGAAGGGATTTCTGAACCCATTGATCCAAAGGATTTGTTTTTGAGTGGCAAAGAGTTTTTGCAACAACTTAACATAAATGAAGTACTTTTACTGTTATTTGCAAACCTAGAGTAGTTCATACTTCAACTACTATTTCTGATATTCCTTTAGAGGTTCAAGAAATGTTGGAGGAACACCATGACATTGTTGTGGATTATTTACCAAGTGAAATACCACTTATAAGGAGTATCAATCATCGTATCAATCTAATACCATGAGCAACCTTTCCCAATAAATCTACTTATTGCATGACACCTAAGGATAATGAGAAAGTCAAGAAAACAATGTAAGGGTTGTTAGATAAAGGTTTGATTTGAGAAAATATTAGTCTAAGTGCGGTGCCTACAGTGTTGATTCCAAAGACGGGTGGTGGATGGTGCATGTGTACATAATCCACAGCTCTGAATAAGATCACAATTAGGTATTGTTTCCCTTTGCCACATATTGATGATTTTTTGGATTGTTTAAGTGGTTCCAATTGGTTTTCAAATTTTTTTGAAAAGTGGATACCATCATATTAGAATAAGAGAGGAAGATGAGAGAAAACTACATTTAAAACTAGTGAAGGACTATATGAATGGATGGTTATACCATTTGGATTGTCTAATGCACCCAATACATTCATGAGATTGATGAATGGAGTAATGAAAGAATACATACAAAAATTTGTAATTGTTTACCATGATGAAATATTAGTTTATAGCTAGTCAAAGGAGAAACATGTACAACATTTAAGGTATCTACTGGAAAAATTACAACAGAAAAAATTTCTTATAAATTTTAGGATATATTCCTTTTTAAACTCAGAACTTTTATATCTAGGGTTTTTCATTTTCAGAGAAAGGTTAAAGATGAATCCATAAAAGTTAAAGGCTATTTTTGAATGAACCTCTCCTAGAAATATTTTTGAATTCAGGAGTTTTCGTGGTTTGGAAAGCTTTTACAGGAAATTCATCTAGAAATTCAACAAAATGAGTGCACCAATTCTAGACACAATTAAGAAGAATCAACAATAATTTTTGTGGAATATTGAATCTAAGCAGGGTTCAAATGTTAAATAAGAAGATCAGGGAGAAACTAGTACTTGCACTTCCAAATTTTAACAAGCCTTTCCAAGTGAAAAGTGATGCAGACAATGATGTGATTGGAGTAGTATTCAACCAGGAGGACAAACCCATTGCTTACTATAGTGATAATTTTAATGAGTCTAGAAGGAAGTATACAACCTATGATAAGGAATTATATGCAGTAGTTCAATCTCTTAAGAAATAGAGTCATTATTTATTGTCTAAGGATTTTATTTTACACACTAATAATCTCTCCCTCCAATATATTATGCAACAACCTAAATTAAACCAAAAACACATTAAGTGGTTCATGTAATTATAGAATTTTATGTTTTTTTTTAAGCACATCAGTGGAAATTCTAATAAAATTGTAGAATCTTTGAGCATGAGGCAGTTATTATTATAGAAAAGTAAAATTCAAGCATTGGCATTTGACTTTATGAAGGAATTATATGAGAAAGACATATAGTTTTTAGGGGCCTTTGAAGCTTCTAATATCCCAACTTCTCAAAATCAAAGTCCATGGCTTGACTATATGATTCAAGATGGATTTTTCTTAAGTAAAAACAATTATATATTGCCAATTGTTCCATGAAGGAGAATTTAATTAAAGGAAAACATAATGGAGGCCTTGGAGCAAATTTTAGGCAGGAGAAAACTTATGATCTATTGAAAAGACATTATTATTGGCCGAAGTTAAGGACTGATGTGCAAAAGTTTTCAAAAAGATACAGAAGCTGACAACATGCCAAAGGGAGAAGCCAAAACACTAGACTGTATTCCCCATTACCAATACATAAAAGGACTTAACACCTGGTGAGTATGGGTTTTGTTTTGGGTTTTCTAAAAATCTCATAAAGGTAATGATTCTATCTTTGTGGTTGTAGATATATTTTCAAAAAATGGCTCATTTAAATCCTTGTGCTAAGACTAGTGATGATAGCCATGTGACACTAATTTGTTCTTTAAAGAGGTGGTAAGACGACATGGATTTCCTAGGAGTATTATCTCAAATCGAGATACTAGATTCTTAGGAAATTTATAGAGAGCCTTGTGGAAGAAATTTGACACAAAATTGCAGCTTAGTTGAACATATCACCCATAGACTGATGGCTAGACTGAAGTAGTAAATAAAATCCTGGGAAACATTCTGTGTATTTTGGTTGGATCATCCTAGACAATGGGACCAAATTTTAACACACGATGAATATGCATACAATGAAACTTGCAATAGAAGTACTGGACAAAGTCCTTTTCAAATTATATATGGAATAAATCCAAGAGGAGTGCATGAGATTAGAATTTTAGGAAGAATAGAGAAGAGAAGTGCAACATGAGAAGATTTTTCTACATCCATATGAGAAATCCATGACAAGGTAGAGCATAAACTACTTGAAAATAGTCTTAAATATAAGAGCAGAACAAATCTTAGTAGAAAGGAGCATAAATTTGAAGTAGTAGATTTGGTACTTGCACATATGAGTAAGGAAAGATTCCCAAAGGGTGTAAAACAAGTCAAAATTTAAGAAGGTAGGGCCTTGCATGATCTTGAAGAAATTCTTTACTAATGCCTATGAAATTGAATTTCCATCTAGAGTTGGAATCTCACCAATATTTAATGTAGAATATCTATATAAGTATGAGCTGAAATGGAACAACCAGTAAGTGATGATGAAAAGAAACATCCGGTATAGTGGGAGAAGCAGTTGCCAACAGTTGAACCTTTGCAACCTGAAAAGATTTTGGACGAAATACCAATTAAGAATAAAAGGGAAAAATAGTTTTTGAATATTTTGTTAAGTGGAAGAACCTTCTAGTCCTATACACAACTTGGATGACTACCACACTCATACAAAAAAGTGACAAATATGTTGAAGAACTCATGGATAGGATTCCATGATATCTTTGTTCCTTGAGAGTATGATGTAGGGGTATTTGTGAATTTCATTGACCAAAAGGTTAAAATAATTTACTAAAGGAGTTGTTTCCTCAATGAGTGGTTTTATAGGGCAGGAGTTGTTTGAAGTCACCAGGTAATTTGTTTAACTTAGGAAAATTGTTGAAAATTCATTATAGTTGTTCAATTTTCCCTAAATTGGTATTTTTGATCCTACATTTGTGGATCTAGACTGAAATACTGTAAATCTAATATCTCTTTGATTTTAATGAAAATGGGTTCATGTATAGTGTGTGAGAAGACCTTAATTATATTCTAAACTAGCCCTTCTACAAATCTTACGATTAATACACAATCCAACTATAATAATACTTTATTTTATTAATAGGATTGAGAGGCCATATATATGAGTATATATAGTTTGTTGGAGTAGTTGCAGGAGGAGTAGAGAAGGTAGTGGAGTTTCCCAAGGGAGTGGCACAATGTAGAGAGGGGGAGTCCAGGAGTGCAGGAGAGCTAAAAGGATCTAGGGCGTAGAACTATAGAAATAAGCAAAAATACCAATACTTAGGCTATTTTCATTTTGGGGAAGCTTATCTCTTAACAATTCCTGGAGTCAACAATCGATGAGAACTGTAACCATTAGGGGGACTTTTGAGGTCTAAAATGTGCCTCCTAAGAAAAATTTACAACCAAAGTAAATTTTATAAGAACCAATAGGATTCAAGATGATGATGTCAAGATGATTCACCATTTTTTGAGTAAAAAAGTAAAAATATTAAAAAATAATAAAAATACTTTTTCAACTTGTATTTTCAACTTATCTCCCTAAGGTTTTACTAAAATTTCGAGTAGGAGTAGTTGTTGGATGCAAAATGTAGTTCCTCATCCAAGGACTACCCATGTTGCATATTTTCGATGGACTCGACTACACGAAAAATAAGAAATACATGAAAAAGTGTGATTGAAATCACGTTTTTCGTGTAGCAGGGTCCATCGAAAGTATGCAAAATGGGTAATCCTTAGATGGGGTATAAAATTTTGAATCCAATGAGTGTTGTCACTTGAAATTTGAGTAAAACAATAGGGAGATAAGTTAAAAATAAGAGTTGAAAAAATAGTTTTTTTCTTTTTTCCCTTTAAAATTTGATGATGTAATGTAATCTTATTTTATTATTTCCACTATTATTTTATAATTTCCTTAGGAGGCCCAGTTTAGACCTCAAAATTCCCCTAATGAAAATTTACTCAAAGACCCAGACACTTAGAAGCCTGTAAGGATTTTTGTATTAGAGCTCATTGAAGGTTTGAGGCCTAGAGGCCTGGAAGTTTAGAACGCGGTAACATTTATGAAATCACATTTCCAAAAAGTGTTGATCACCAGGACTCAATAGTTGAATGAGATTCAAGTCACGTGAATTTTCTTGTTGCCTAGGGTTGTCAAATCCCAGAAATAATTTAAAATAGGAGTCAAGGAGAGTCGTGGGGCCGACAAGTAGAGAAGTGGATTGGCGATTTTTTCTTGTTATAAATGAAAATTAGGCTAGTGAAGAATAGTAGCGAGGAGCTCTCATAAGTAGTTGAGAGGTGGGAGTGGGCCATACCCAAGAGGCTATGAGTGTATAAATGTTTTTAAGTTGGAATTTAATTGAAGCATTGTGCATCCGAGGTCAGAGGAACTATTGAAAATGGCAAAAAGAAATGCTAAAAATAACATTCAGTATATTCCAATTTTAGTTTGTCCTTGAATTAAAATTAAGAATTAAAATTCGAATTTAGTCTCACCAGCTGCTTGAAAAATAATTAACTAATTCATTATGGATTAATTAGTTGGAGAAATTCAAGCTAGAAGTCTTTGTGAAGTCATGTAACAATTGTCCCTTTGATTGAGGAGATTATCCCTTAATTAAGGAGATAAGGATGTGTTGTAATTGATTTGTAATTAGTTAGCTTAGTTAACTGAGTTAAGTCCAATTATATTAGTTCCAAATTGTTTGAGGAGCTAATTGTGAGTTTAGTCAGTTAATGCATGCATGCATCAAACTAGTGTTCTCCAGATAATTGAAGAATCTCTCATAAATAACTCATGCATGTCAGTTCAGACAAAGACCTGTTGTGCCCTACAACAACCCCCCATTTCATATCATTATTATTCCAAAAACCATTATATGAAATGGGTCCCTTTTTAATTTTTGTTTTTAAATTGGTATCAATTTAAGTTCTATTCCAAAATGCATCTCCAATAAACCAATCAAAAAACCTTAACGTAAAACGATTTATCTTTTGTCATTGCGATAAAGCGATCGCAAGATCGCATATCGCAATGACAAAGGGAACACAACTTGAGGACATTTTGATTTGCTCCAAGGAAAACCGCTATCGGGTATTGGTGAAACATAAAGTAACACAATTAAGGACCCCTTGCTCCGATGCGATGCGATATCGGCAATCGGCAATCGACAATCGGTAATCGACGATAATGGCTAAAAGCAAATAAGCTCCCTCTTGCTCCGATGCGATGCGATATCGCTATTGGCGATCGGTAATTCACCATGCACACATTCTTAACCGCCCCACTCGCTACTCCCGACGTGATGCAATATCGCTATCAGTGATCGGGGATTCCAAATGGAACCAAAGAAATGACTTATGATTTTCCCAACACCCGATTGAAAAAAGGGAAAAAGCACAGTTTTCAAAGTAAAACCATAAAGGCAGTTTAATACGATTTATTCGTAATTAAGGCACTATCTTTCAAAAAGCCGCTCATCCGCGTTCAACCACCAAATCGCCCAAGGCATGCTTCAAATAAATCATTCGGCCATTAACCGAAGCGACTGGTATTAATGAGATTGATAGGCCTTAACGACCATTTAATGAAAACAACAAGCTTGCGATCTATTCACAGATTTGATCCGAAGCCATCTTAAGTCAATCGATCACCATGAATTTATCAAGATATATATATCTAAGTCTATTTGATTCATGTTATTGTTTCCTGTATTACGTCTATCTTTCTCTCTGTGCAGAATTCTTCCGCAAAGACAGATTTGAGTGGAATGGGAAAGAAGTCCAAAAAGACTACAATGCCTTCCGCTTCACCAGCCGCAGGGCAATCTGTTGTTGATCCAGGAAGTAAAAAGAAAGGGCTTATATCGGATACTACGTGCCTGGGACTTACCATAGCTACTTGGCAAGGAACATATAACTTGATTGAAGCTGAAGAACCGAGGGTGACGGGAATACAAGTCTCATGCGACAGTACTAGCAAATCTGAGGCTAATCTAAAAGACTTGGCCAATTCCTTTCTTCACAGAATAGCGGCTCGGGAGCAAATTCTCCCATATACGGATGTGGTAAGGTGGGCAATCCAAGAGATCCCAATTACCGATAGAATGTTCAGCACTGTAGATGGGAGGATTTTCGGTTCTTTTCGAGCCGAAGATCTAAGGCAAATGTATCATTTGCCGGCGGAGGAGAAGAAGTATAACACGACATTCCTGGAGAAGTTACAAGCAGAAAATGAGACCGAGTCCGAACCAATTCGAGGCTGGAGACAAAATCCAGCAAAGCATAAGCACAAATCCTAGGGTAAGTACTCAGTCGATTCTCTATGTTCTCCTTACTGCTATGCTGGGATTATGATGTGTAGACTATGGGGATTACATGACTCCTTCAATTTTACCATAGAAATGGTCCCCTTAATGGAGGCGGCATGTAGTGGCGAGATAATGGATTGGGCGGATATATTATCTGATAAGTTAGCCACGACCATTCTTAATTTCAGATTTAATTCTCGCGTCACAAAGAGGTTCATTCCGCCATTTTACTATAGTGCCTATGTGTTAGACGTTTTATGTTATAATTATGAATTCCCTGTGCTCGGATGGAGGTGGACGTCGCAAGACCCCACACCCATCCACATATATCATCAAAAGTTGTGGAAGACCAACTACAAACACCACTTGTATCAAATCTGCAACGGTT
>APFE031370174.1:25587-40600 GCA_000404065.3 Pinus taeda | reverse complement strand
TGCCCTGAAGACACCTTCTGCAAAATACCCATAAATATAGCCCTTTTTCCATTGGTGCTATTCCACAGTGTATCACTTGCGCCAATGGGGGAAATCCTCTAAAGAGGGCGCGCCAGCTGGCGCTCTGTGTTAGAGTCGCACTAGCGCCATCCCAATTGGGTAAAGTTTTTAATAAACAAACTTTTGAAGGTTCTTCCTAACCTATTCATGAACTAATTCTAGTTTAAGTTAGTTCAGTTGGGCTTCAAATCTCCCAAGGAGGGAAGTAGTTCTCCACCTCTTATGGAAGCTTCCTAATGATAAGGACAATCCCATGAATCTTGTGGATGATCCTATCTTCTTCTCCTCTCTCTATATAAGCTTGTCCTTTTGCCTTTGACAAGCTAGTTAGTAATTCTACTCTTCAAGCTCCAAATTCTAAGTCCCAAAGTCCGAGAATTGCTAAGCTCATGCTACAATAGGCCTTGTTCATCCCCATAAGGCTATATCTTTAAGGAGGAGATCCATGTCCAAGTAATCAATGAGAGATAGGCTTGTTCCCAATCCCCTACAAGCTTTGCAAGGCATGTGTTGTTGATCACCCAGCCAAAGGAGGATTTGACGTCAGAACTTGGTTGTATTCTCTTTTGTTTATCAATAATAATAGACGAATATTATTATGGTGCCACTCATATTGTCTTTATAATGATGTTTGAGTTGTATCCTTTCTGACTGATACATAGTTGCATTTCTAGGATTTTATGCTTCTATTTGTCTTGTTCTTTGCATGTGCAGGTGTCTGTTCATGAGGATCGTGAGGATTGTGACAAGCTGAAGCGAAAGAACGGAAGCGATGAGTCTTATACGAATACTAGCATTGGATTCGAGGTATGCCCTCATCATCGGCCTTTACTTTGCAATTAGGAACCTGCGTATTAGCATTGTTTGATTGTTGCTAGACCCCATTTAGGCTAGTGATATCGCCTCTATTCGTAGAGGAGATTTACCTATACAACAATTTAGCGACTCCGCTCGGTAGTTGGCCTTTGCCTTGTTTCTTTATCTTGTCTTGTTGTTTAATTTGTAAACTTTAGACGGAGCCTGAAGTCTGGCCAGATAGCCTTCAAAACGTTATTTCTTTGCATTAGCGAAGTAGATCAACGCTACTTCTGTCCATCTCCAGTTTGGTTTGCAAACTGAACGGCTTGGAACTTGCCTTCTTCCTTGGTTTATCCCGCTTGTTTAGCTTTCTGGGTTGAATGCCTGTGTTGTTTTTTGCGTCTTGGTGTACTTAGGTATTGTTGGTTTGGCCTTGGCTCTTTTGTTTGTATTTTTCCATAGAAAACTTGGCTGCTGCTAGTTTATAGTGTTCCAGTCACTCCATTTGGTGCAAGTTTCACATTTACAAGCCGTGCCAATTCCTGAAAGGCGCTTGTTGCAGCCTGACAGTCGCGCCAAGCCTGTAAACTTTTGAAGTTTGCTTGGTTCTGAACTTTTTGAGCTTTTTTTTTGTCCTGAGTACCCTTAATAAACTACTTGAGTGTGTCGGAGTGTGATTTGACTGGTTTTGATCACTACCCTTTAGGTGTTCTCTTTTTTCTACCGATTTCGCATTTCTAGCCCTAGGGCATCTAGTGGCCCTGTGAATCGAGCCTTCCTAAGGTGTTTTGATCTTTTTTTGGTCCAGTTGACTCTTTTGTTTGCTCCCTTACACTTGTTTGGTAGTTTTGAATCACTTTGTTGCGTTATTTGGGTGATTTGCTTCGTCTTCACTTGAATTCCGCTTCATCTCACTTTGAGCCCAGATCACACGGCTCATTGTTGTCTTTGGGATCTTTTTGGTTCTTTGGATGCTTGATTGTTGATTTGAGGAACTGAACATGTTTGTATTGCAAAGAATTTGTTTGTGTTATTTCTCAAAAGTTCTTTAGTGCATTTTGCAATCAGTTAATGAAAATTAGGACTTTTCATTTCAATTAGTGATTTAGTGATCTTAAAGAAAAGTTTATTGATTTGCATTAGCTACATTAGGGAAACCCTTTTGTTGTTTGTGATCGTTTTGTTTGCATGAAAGCTCTTTAACTCTCTTGCAATTAGCATTCATCGAATGGAATGACATTTTTTGGCATATAGATTTCATTTAGGGATTTTGAGAGATTACATATGGTAGGACCCGAAAACCGAAACTTAACTCAAGATCAACTTTAAAATAAATCGAATGAATCTAAAAACGCATTGGAACATAATGCTCACATTCTAGAGGTCTAGGCTAGAGACGTGCTCCGGCGTAGTTAAACCTAGTCACTTTTGTTTTCACTTAAGGTTGGGTGGTTCGTCCTTTTGTGACTCAACTGTGGTCTAGTACGGAATTGTGCTCCCACATACCGTCAAGTATATATTGGGAGAATCCACTAGGTTATCATCCTTGATCCACAGGAAGCCGTGTCTACCGCCTTACAGCCTGTAACACACCGAACACATCATTCGGGAAGATTGACTGCCGTACGGAAAGTTCTTGGTTTTCATACGATTGCTAAGGTGTATATGTTGTTGTACAGATTGTCTGGTAAACCCCTTGCCTAGTTTCTCCACAGTAGTCACTTTTTGATCCTTTTTGGACTACTTAAAAGAAAAGGCTCACTTGAGGATTTGTCACTTCGGGCTCACTAGATATTCAAAGGCGAATAGAGTCATCTTTTTTCCTTTTCTCGACTCTTAAAACATGAAAAGGTCAAGTTGCGTCCTAATGTCTTAAAAAAATTTCGATGACGATTACATTTACCTTGTTAGATCTTGTTTGCGTTAGTTTTCAGTAGGGTTTCTCTCCGTTAGCTTGTCCAGGATTTTTTGAATTCAATCATCCTGGTGGATCCATCGATCCCATCTCCCATCCCTAGTGACCAAGGGTCTCCTTCTGCTGCTGCTCCTGAGACACCAGTTTGTGGTGACACTTTTCCTGTTATTCCAAGTGTCCAACCGTTGAGCTCTCATGCTCCAGAGGATGAGCTTCATGATCTGTTTTGGAACCCTGTTTGGGAACCTTAAGAAGAGGATTTTCCCTCTATTTCTATTGGTGTTTCGACCCCGATGGCTTCTTCCGATATGGAGGACACATCTCATGTAGCGAGTGAAACACCTGTTGTGTCAAGTATTGAGACTCCTATCCCGGCCACGTCCCCGGTCATATTTACGCCCTACATTGTTACCCCTCTTGGTATTATAGTGTTTGTGCACTATAGAGCTCTGAGGGATGCCATGGGCTTTAGGAACTCCTCTTCTGGTACCATGTGGGATCATAACATCATTCCCACTATGCGATATTTTTTTTCCCAAGTTCACAATAACGTTGTCACGTCAGTTCCGACCAATCCGATCATTTGTGTCACATCCTCAACTCCGGTTGCTAGTGCCGTTATGACATCTTCCATCATAACTACTGTTGCCGGCCCGTCCCGCGGTCCAGTGCATAGTGGTCAGTTGGCACATGCTGCCAAAGTTGTTCATCCTGCAAGCAGTGCCTCGCCTTCTTCTAGTTCCATTCTAGCAGGGGGGCATATTCTCTATACTTGCATGCTGTCCAAAATCCAGGCACACAAGGCCTTTATTATGACCCTATCGGACATCATTTGTATACCTCCTTGCCAGCTCAGCCCGCTGTTGAGGGTTAAATTCTATTGAATGTTGCATGGGGTACCACTGGTTATGGTGGAGGGTGATTCCATCTGGATCAAGTGATGCCGCACCAAGGACTATCATACCAAGGTCAGCCAGCCTACACGCAACCTAATTATGTGTAGCAGTATTATGGCCAAACCTATCCAGGGCAACCTAGAGGCTCACAAGGACAACCCTCCTAGGGACAACCTTCGGCCTATGGTGGTCCGTCTTTTACCTATCTTGGGCAATCTTCTGGAAACCCGGGACAAACTTATGCTCAACAAGGACAACCTGGAGTCCAGCAGGGATACCCTTCCGGTCAACCCTACCGGAATTTGAGACAACCTTACGCGCAACAAGGACAACCTGGAATCCAGCAAGGGTACCCTACTCGGCAGGGTGGCCAGCCTTACATGCAGCAAGGCCAGCCCACTGCTCAGCCTAGTCAGCCATCTAGTCCGCAAGGACAACCCTCGGTTGCGTAAGGACAACCGAACACCCAACAAGCTCAACCTTCTAGGCAAGTAGGTCTGTCCCAAACCCAACCAGGACAACCTTTCAGCCAGATGGCCCAACCTCAGTCTTCCAAGGGACATCTCACTAGGCCTACTCAATCGGGCATGCAGATGGTCCCTGCTTCTCAAGCTCAACCCAGTTTTCAGCCCCAGACTCAAACTGGTCTCCAGCTGCAAGGTGGGTTTCAATGCCAACCTTCTTACAAAAACACAACCTGGTTCCCAGGCTCGATATGGAGCCCAACAATTGTATGGATACCAGAAACCCTAGGGGAAAACTCAGTTTGCCCCGTATCAAAATTATCAACAGCTGCAGGTCACTCCTTATCAAAATTACTAGCAACCAAATGTTGCTCCAGCAGGTCAACATGGTAACCAATGGGGCACTGGGGGGCAGACCCAGAATCAACTGGCCCGTTATGGATATAACCCTTACGGGCAGAGTCCCTACAGACAAGGTCCTTTTGGACCTGGCCCGTCCGGACAAAGTCAATGGGGGCAACCCGCAACTGGGTGGAACTCTAGCCCTATCTCATATCCACAACCACAGATGTATATCAACCCTCAGCTACAATTTCTAGCAACGTTGGAACTGCCCAATGTGTCAAAATTAACCAATGATCCTATCTTGCATAATCCACAATGGTCGCCGGTTCCAACCAAGATACCCGACGATTGTCCCAAATTTGACGGCAAAGCTGGAGAGGATCCTCAAGCCCATGTAATGACTTACCACCTTTGGTGTTTGTCCAATTCATGGCTTGACGATTCAGTTCGACTTCGCCTGTTCCAAAGGACCCTCACCGGCTTCACTGCTAAATGGTACATTGAATTGATCTGTGCGTATTTTCAAGATTTCAATCCATTGGCAATGGCATTCCTCACTCATTTTCAGTTACCCATTCGGTACGAGATGGGAACGCATCTCCTTATGTCTCTCAAGCAGTACACGGCTACGCACATCTCTGATCATATACATGAATGGAGACGGCGTCGTCGGTTGATCAAGTTCTGGATTCCTGATCAAGTCCTCACCAATTAGTTCACAACTTCCTTTGTCCCTAAGATTGCACGGGACATTGCTATGGGAGCTTGTGTGACTGAAGAGCAAGCTATCTCATGTGCCCAATACCTGGACTAAGTTTATTCTTATTCAAGTACTTTATATGAGTATTTGCCTGATGCCCCGAGACCCGGTACATCCAAAGCTCCACCAAAGCCATCTGTTGATGGGGTTATTGGCTCTGTAAATCCGTCGTCGAAAAAATCATCTTCGAACCCTGGGAAGCAAAAATCAAATGCTTCTAATGAAAACACTTCTTAGCATGGTTCTAATTCTAGAAGTACTTCCGAGGTTAACGTGGTTAAGTCCACCACGGCGAACAAGGCTTCGAAAGGAAAGAAAAAGGGGAATGCAAAGAATAAGTCTGAGCAACCCAAACAAGATTCCTCCAAACCTCCACCTGAGGAAGGAGCCAAGCGTAAACCAAAGTATCCTTGTCTTATCTATGATGAGGATCACTATACCAAAGACTGCCCAAGGTAGTCTGAGGTTAGTCATTTGTTGAAAGGCGCTCCTAGGATTCCTGCGGTTCTAAAAGAACCTTTCCCCTCTCAACAGACTTAAATGGTGGCCGATCCTTCTTCATCTTCATCTCCCTTCAGTTCCCAAGTGTTCATGGCTGGAACCATTCTCGTTCATGTAACGACTCGAACAAAGGAATATCTGTCATCTGCCAGGAAGGAGCCTGAGGTCCCCTCCAGCGCTCCTCCGTCCAGTTCTGGTCTGCTCCACATCGAGAGACCTAATACTGAGACGCCCATCCGACCCCCTCCCAAAGGAGTACTCCAGAGATCATCTTACAACCCAAATGCTCATGCTGCCCAACACTATAGCATAGTTGAGGACTTAGCACAGGCTCCGTCTGCTATGTCCGCTTTAGAAGTTCTCCAGAGCTGCCCCCCTTAGAGGAAGTCCCTGCTATTGGCCATTAGTGGCATCGACCCGACAGATTCAGATTTGATCACCTTTGATCTCGAGAGCCATGTCCCAAGGGTGCCTCATCAGATCGCCTTCCTCATACAAGTCATCATCAATTCGAAAACGATCCATCGTACAGTTATTGATGAAGGCGCATTAACTTGCATCATGTCTACTGCTTGTTGGAAAGCAATCGGGTCCCCGAATTTGAGCCAGTCTCCCACGATGCTGGAAGCCTTTGATGGTAGATAATCGCGTCCTTATGGTATCCTTCAACGATTTCCGATTACTTTAGAAGGGAAAACCGTTGAAGTGGAAGTTGAGGTCGTTGACACAAATCTTACTTACAACCTCCTTCTAGGCCGGAGTTTGACATATGCCATGCGTATCGTGGCTTCATCCCTCTTCCGTGTCATTCGCTTCCCTCATCAAGGAAAAATTGTCACGGTAGACTAGCTCTCCTTCTTCGCTTCTTCTTTTGAAGGCAATGTGCCTTTCGTGGAGCATACCTCCATCCCTTACAGTAGTGTGGGAGCTGGGCTCTTCAAAGACCCTACCCTCATGGGTGTCTTTTCACTCCCACCTCTGAACCTTGCTTCGCTCAGTTTGGTTTCTACTCATTCTGATCCCTCATTGCACACTATTATGACCCTCGGTCCCTCTGCACAAGGGGGCATTGATCCTCTAGCTTGTAAACCTCGCTCAGCTGGGGGGCATGGGTAGATCACCAGTGTTGTTGATCATTTTATAAAGCAGGCCGAGACAACACCTACATTATCTAGGCCGGTTACGCAATAGTGCGATAAGGCAAGTCTCGAAATGGGCTTGACTTGAACTATGCATGAATCCAGACACTCTTTTTTTTGTATATACGTGTGCTTTCAACAAGTGTGTTGTGTGTGCATGTTTTCATATTTTTTTCTTGGTGTGTCGGCATGAATGCCGCTTATTGTGTCTTTTTTCTTCTTGGATAGATGTCTGGATTTCCTTACGTTGGTTTCGGTGATGGTGCCTCCCGCAGTACATGCAACTTGTCATCTGTCGCATGGGTGATCTACAATCCTCAGGGTGAGTTAGTAGACATTCAAGGGGTTTGTCTAGGTTGTACAACGAACAATGTCGCTAAATATAGTGTTGTGATTGAATTATTAGCTGAGGCAATTAACCTCGACATTCGAACACTGGTTGTAAACTTGGACTCTCAGCTTATGTCCATGAACTCAACGGGCGTTATTCCGTCAGAGATCATTGGAACTTAAGGTTGTATTTACGTGTTAAGTTATTATAAAGGGATTTTGATTTCATTACTTATCAACATATTCCAAGACGACTTAATAGGTTAATCGATACATTAGCTAATTATGTGTTGGACAGGCATTTGCATAACATGTAATTCAACATAATACAAGAAGCATAAAGTACAATAAACCATAAAACATATGTATATATGTATATATGTGTGTGTGTGTGTGTGTGTGTGTGTGTGTGTGTGTGTGTGTGTGTGTGTGTCCAAAATGTTGCACCTCATGCATCATAAAAAACAATACATGTTTGTCTAAATACATCCGGAGACAACATGTCTCTCAAAAAATATGCATGAAAAGAAATAGCCTAGATATCTAGTCTCGGTGGTGCTCATGGTAGCACGTCACCGCTCGCACTAAATGCCTCAGGAGTCGGTGGATGCGAGTTGGCACCCCCATTGTGTGCCTCCGGTACGCTAGCAGGACATCCGCTAGCCGAGCGTAATATTGGATCCCTCAAGTGATAGCCTTGTGGTTCTGAATAAGCTCCTCTATCACCACCCTCCTCCTGAGGATTTGCTCTTGCTGCTGCTACTGGGTGTCTCCTCGCTATGGGAGAAATGCCAGTTGGACGCTCTGGGCCGACATCTGCATATGCATATAAAAGTCATTAAGACAAGCATGTACTAACAAAAACATCATAAAAACACAAAATCAAAAAATGAGGTCATAACAATCTCCTCGTCCCAATCCTCTCCCTCCAATAGGGGAAGGTCAGTGTCTCTAGTGAAGTCTATCACCGCATATGGCCAGTCCTCCACCACAATCAGTTGGCGGCGAAGCCACCCGAAGAACTCGGGTCTAAAGGACATCTGCGGACCGCCACCACCCCTCGGCATCAGTGCCGCCCATCGAGCCATCCTCATCTCTTGAGGTGCTGGGTTTGGAACAAATGCCCCTTGGCCCTGGAAGCTTGGCACGCATTCCAAGAAGAACGTCACCAAGATGGAGCCATATCCGAACTGCTGCAACTTGCCCTTCTTGGCTTTGGTCAGCTGCCTCTTCATATTGGTCGTCACTACTGACGCCTAGTTGAAGACTGGAAAACTAAGGCACTCTGTAGCCAGGATCAAATGGTACTTCGTAGCTTCATGGGGCGCTTGTGCCCCCACAGCTCGTGTGATGGTAAAAAACAATGCTCTCAGGGTCAAGTCCGGAATGGTGGGGATATCCACCTTCGAGCTGCCCTGCTCGTATCTGGCACCTGGGAAAACTCAGGCCTTCACCTCCTCCATCTTCTCTCCAGATGGTCTGCTACCAGTCAATCGAGGTACCGGCCCCCATCGTGACAATCCAGTGAGGAAGTAGACATTGGATACGTCTAACTCCAATACTTGGTCCTGTATTTGGAACACCTGTTCTTGTATGTCTCACAAGTTGACCAAATACTGTAAAAGCTCAGGCTGAGCTCGCAAATAGGACAACATGAAAAATTTCTTGAGCCCACATGCTCTAAGTGCCTCCATGCATTCCTCATCTGCTAAGGCCAATGGGTCTACTTGGTCATGTTCTCGTTCTTTCCACACAATCACCATTTTTGTGTGTTTCCCTGCAAACACAAGCCCAAAACAATAAATTAGATTCTTAAATAACTTGAAATTGCATGTAAATAGGTTTAAATTTGTTAAAAGTTTGCCCAAAAATCCACGCGGCCATTGATGAGACTGTTTCTGAAACAGTCATGCCCATGGGCGCGTGCCCTATGGGAAAGTTTCCCCATTGGCACGGGTCCGTGCCCGAAACCCGCGCCAATGGGTGCAACCCCTAAATTTGAAATCATCCCTATAGGGGATGAAAAAGCAATTTAAAACAAATTCTAAACTGATAGAAATGGAGCTAAGGACGAGACCTCTTACCTGACACTGATGGCGCTCCAAATTGTCCACTGGATTTGTCGCAATCGCCAACTGAAAGCCGCACTCCAAAATCCCTAATGTCGCTCTCCAAAGGTAAAAAGTGAAAAGTAATTTTTTAATTTACCATTTTCACCATTTTATAACTTTTTGACCGCTAAATAGGTTTTAAAAGTCATTTTATGGATATTTTTATGAATATTTGTGTCGAAAATGGATTTTATGCCGATTTGTTGTGCAACGACAGGTGTTTATACAGCTTTGGCGGTGGAACGAGTTGTATTTTATACTTTTTCGGACTCGGTAAATACACGAAAAAGTCACTTTGGAGTCATCTTTTGCTCTTTTATGACTCTATAAATGTGAAAAGAATTCTGAGTTGGTCCTCTCGACTCATTAAACGGAAATGAGAGGCGGTCGTCTTTAAACCCTTTTTCCGACTGTTTAAAAACAAAAAGATTGTCAGATCCTTGTCATTTCCGGTTCATTAATGGTCACAAAGCGACGTGGTTTTGATTGGGTAGTTCTTTCGAGCATGGTTTTATACTTTTTTGGGCTCGAGAGACACAACTTTACGAAAAAGGACACCCCTGGAGTTTCCTTTTCGTTGTCTTTTCAAACTCTCTAAACATGAAAAGGCGCTGAGTTCTTCCTTTGTCTGACTCGTTAAAACTTAATGACATCGGATTCCATCATGATGATGCCTCCCAAGCATATGTTATCCCCGTAAAGCTTTTCATCCAAAAATAACCGAGGTACTCGCCTGAAATGGTGGGGGAATAAAGGAACCACAATTATCGTCGTGTCGGCAGTATGTCGCTCTTGAACATGGCACTTGTCTGCATTGATTTCTGGGTCAGGACATCTCATCTTGTTTTACACTTGCCTCCGTGGGTTTGGGTTATCCTTTTTGACCATTCATCTGCTCATCGTCTTGTCACCATGACCCCTGATCATTTGATGTCAAATACTACCAAGTCCACTGTCGTGCCGCCAATATGTTTAAGAGAAGTTGACCTTTGCAAAATACTCAACCTCCCTCTGATACCTGACACAAAACATTTTATCCTTCTCTGTCTTGTGTCGATGATGTGGGAAACATTATGGCCCACCTTCGATCAAGGTCACTTCCTATCGACTTCAGCTCATTATCCAGGAAGTCGACTTAGAGACTCCCTTCAGGTACCTTGGAGCTTGCATGCCTCAATGGCAGGTTCTTCATGTTCGACTCGAGGTTTTCATCACTGGCCTCTGATCAGATGATTCTACGGGTGTTCAACACCAGCTCACTGATTCGCACACCGTGGATTGGACCTATAGTACCTTGAGGACCATTGTCATTATTGGTGGTACCTCTTGTGTCTGTTAACAATTTTCATCATTGACTAGTAATCAGACGATGTTCTCGCATGTTCGACTTCGACTGCCATATTGACATGCTAAACTTGTACTTTGTTTGGGTCACGATGGAGCGCAAGACCCTGGATTTTGTTTGTTGAGATCCAGGTTGCATTTTGTGGATTATTATAATCACTACATGACTCATTCACTGGATGGTTGCGACCATGCCTGAGTCTATTCATTGATCCTCACTGGATGGCTACGTCCATACCTTGGATCCAAATTTTTATGTACTCTGCTATGGATGGCTACGCCCATACAATGTACATCATGTACTTGAGATATTAGTTGTACTTCGTGCAGGTTCTCCAGTGGTCGTGTTTTCAGTGGACCATGTTCTTGTAAAGCATTTCACCCCTCTCTCTCTCAGGCTTCATGCTTTAGGGGGCATCTGTTACACAATATTTTGTCACCGTCCCTGTTACCTCTTCTCTCGTACATTGGAGGACCTATTCCAGGACCTATGAGAAGTGACATAACTTGAAAACACCTGTATTGTATCCCCTTGAGTATGTACTTCATATTCCTTGAATACACCTTCTGCAAAATACCCATAAATATAGCCCTTTTTCCATTGGTGTTGTTCCACAGTGTATCACTCGCGCCAATGGGGGAAATCCTCTAAAGAGGGTGCGCCAGCTGGAGCTCTGTGTTAGAGTTGCACTAGCGCCAACCCAGTTGGGTAAAGTTTTTAACAAACAAACTTCCGAAGGTTCTTCCTAACCTTTTCATGAACTGATTCCAGTTTCAGTTAGTTCAGTTGGGCTTTGAATCTCCCAAGGAGGGAAGTAGTTATCCACCTCTCATGGAAGCTTCCTAATGATAAGTACAATCCCATGAATCTTGTGGATGATCCTATCTCCTTCTCCTCTCTCTATATAAGCTTGTCCTTTTGCCTTTGACAAGCTAGCTAGTAATACTACTCTTCAAGCTCCAAACTCTAAGGACCAATGTCTGAGAGTTGCTAAGCTCATGCTACAAGAGGCCTTGTTCATCCCCATAAGGCTATATATTTAAGGAGGAGATCCATGTCCAAGTAATCAAGGATAGAGAGGTTTGTTCCCTATCCACTATGAGCTTTTCAAGGCATGTGTTGCTGATCACCTAGCCAAAGGAGTATTTGACGTAAGAACTTGGTTGTATTCTCTTTTGATTATCAATAATAATAGACGACTATCATTATGGTTCCAATCATATTGTCTTTATAATGATGTTTGAGTTGTATCCTTTCTTACTGATACATAGTTTCATTTCTTGGATTGTATGCTTGTATTTGTCTTGTTCTTTGCATGTGCACGTGTCTGTTCATGAGGATCATGAGGATTGTGACCAGCTGAAGCGAAAGAATTGAAGCGATGACTCTTATACGAATACTAGCGTTGGATTCGAAGTAGGCCCAAATCATCGTCCTTTACTTTCCAATTAGGAACCTGCGTGTTAGCGTTGTTTGATTATTGCCAGACCCCATTTAGGGTAGTGGGATCGCCTCTGTCTGCAGAGGGGATTTACTTGTACAACAATACAATTAAACAAGACACATACAAATGTATCAAATAATAGATTTATACTCACATAAAGAATATGTTGATACACATGAAAAAAATACATGTAAACAAGATGCATATAAGTGTAGGAAAGAATAGATTCATACACACATAAAGAATACATTGATACACATACAAAGTATACAAGTAAAAAAAACACATACAAATGTAGCAAAGAATGGATTCATACACACATAAAGAATACATTGATACACATACAAAGAAGACAAGTAAACAAGAAAAATACAAATGTTGCAAAGAATGGATGCATACACACATAAAGAATACATTGATACACATACAAAGAATAAAAGTAAACAAGGCACATACTAATCTACCAAAGAATGGATGCATACACACATAAAGAATACATTGATACACATACAAAGAATACAAGTAAACAAGGCACATACAAATGTAGCAAAGAATGAATTCATACGCACATAAAGAATACATTGATACACATACAAAGAATACAAGTAAACAAGGCACATACAAATGTAGCAAAGAATGGATTCATACACACATAAAGAATACATTGATACACATACAAAGAATACAAGTAAACAAGGCACATACAAATGCAGCAAAGAATGGATTCATACACACATAAAGAATACATTGATACACATACAAAGAATACAAGTAAACAAGGAACATACAAATGTAGCAAAGAATGGATTCACACACACATAAAGAACATATTGATACACATACAAAGAATACAAGTAAACAAAGCACATACAAATGTTGCAAAGAATGGATTCATAAACACATAAAGAATACATTGATACATATATTAAGAATACAAGTAAACAAGGCACATACAAATGTTGCAAAGAATGGATTCATACACACATAAAGAATACATTGATACACATACAAAGAATAAAAGTAAACAAGACATATACAAATTGTAACAAAGAATAGATTCATACAGACATAAAAAATACATTCATACACATACAAAAATACAAGTAAAGAAGACACGTAATATTGTTGCAAAGAATGGATTCATACACACAAAGAATTCTTTCATACACATACAAAGAATACAATTAAACAAGCCACATACAAATTTAGCAAAGAATATATTCATACACACAAAGAATATTTTCACACACATACAAAGAATACAATTAAACAACACACATACTAATGTACCAAAGAATGGATGCATACACACATAAATAATACACTGATACACATACAAAGAATACAAGTAAATAAGGCACATACAAATGTAGCAAAGAATGGATTCATACACACATAAAGAATACATTCATACACATACAAAGAATACAAGTAAACAAGGCACATAGAAATGTAGCAAAGAATGGATTCATACACACATAAAGAATACATTCATACACATACAAAGAATATTTTCACACACATACAAAGAATACAATTAAACAACACACATACAAATGTAGCAAAGAATAGATTACATTGATACACATACAAATAATAAAAGTAAAGAAGGTACATACTAATGTAGCAAAGAATGGATGCATACACACATAAGGAATACATTGATACACATACAAAGAATACAAGTAAACAAGGCACATACAAATGTAGCAAAGAATGGATTCATACACACATAAAGAATACATTCATACACATACAAAGAATACAAGTAAACAAGGCACATACAAATGTAGCAAAGAATGGATTCATACACACATAAAAAATACATTCATACACATACAAAGAATACAAGTAAACAAGGCACATACAAATGTAGCTAAGAATGGATTCATACACACATGAAGAATACATTCATTCACATACAAAGAATACAGGTAAACAAGGCACATACAAATGTAGCAAAGAATGGATTCATACACACATAAAGAATACATTGATACACATACAAAGAATACAAGTAAACAAAGCACATACAAATGTTGCAAAGAATGGATTCATACACACATAAAGAATACATTGATACACATACAAAGAACACAAGTAAACAAGGCACATACAAATGTTTCAAAGAATGGATTCATACACAAATAAAGAATACATTGATACACATACAAAGAATACAAGTAAACAAGGCACATACAAATGTTGCAAAGAATGGATTCATACGCACATAAATAATACATTGATACACATACAAAGAATAGAAGTAAACAAGGCACATACAAATGTTTTAAAGAATGGATTGATACACACAAAGAATTCTTTCACACACATACAAAGAATACAATTAAACAAGCCACATACAAATTTAGCAAAGAATATATTCATACACACAAAGAATATTTTCACACACATACAAAGAATACAATTAAACAACACACATACAAATGTAGCAAAGAATAGATTGCATTGATACATATACAAAGAATACAAGTAAACAAGACGCATACAAATGTAGCAAAGAATAGATTCATACACACATAAGGAATACATTGATACACATACAAAGTATACAAGTAAACAAGACACATACAAATGTGACAAAGAATATATTCATACACACACAATGAATACATTCATATACATACAAAGAATACAAGTAAACAAGACACATACAAATGTTACAAAGAATAGAATCATACACACAAAGAATACATTTATGCACATACAATGAATACAACTAAAAACTGCACATATGAATATAGCAAAGAATAGATTCATACACATAATAAAGAATATAAGTAAATAATAGACACACAAGTATAGCAAAGAATAAATTCATACACATATGCAAGTAAATAATACATTTACAAATACAATAAATAACACATTCATATACATACAA
>APFE031370174.1:0-20496 GCA_000404065.3 Pinus taeda | reverse complement strand
TATATATATATATATATTTTTTAAAATTTGATTTTAAAAAGGTAAAATTTGATTAAAAGGGAAAATACTTAAAGTTATTATTTCATTCTTATATAAAATATTTAGAACTAAAACTAAGAAGCATAACCACTGGGTAGTCACCAAATTCTATGTGATAATCACTTTTATGATCTAAGGAATCTTCAAATTTGTGAAAAACACTAAACATTAAGGTCTATGGATAAAGTTTCTATCAAAATTACATAGGAATTTTCAATTAATTTTACTAAAAAAACCTTAAAAGCACCTCAGTCCCACTTATCTTAAATTCCTTTCAGTTAAGTAATTTATTTTTCAACAAAATTTATATATAATTATCATTAAATAAACTATCATTAAATACAATAATTAGTGGGTAGTCTAAAACTTATAGATTATTGATTATCAAACAAAAAATAAAACAATCATTAAATATTATAATTAGTGAGTAATTTAAAACTTTAATGTAATTAATTATTAAACAAAAATTAAAAATAACTGTCATTAAATAAACTATCACTAAATACTATAATTAATATCTTTAAATTTTAAATCATAATGAAGAAAAATAATAATTTAGCTACCTTATTTACAAACTAGACCAGACAAGATCATTTCCTTACCCTAACCCAAATAGATGCTAATTTTTTAATTAGATGCTAATTTTTTAAATGGCCTTTCGACAAGCCCCTAAAGCATATTCCAATAATGTCCTAACAAATATAACAAAAAATTCCAATAGTGTCCTAACAAATATAACAAAATTGTCCCTACCATACTATGATGATAAATAATTATTAACAATTGGAAGATGAACAACATCCTCATTATGCATATAATTTTATAAATTAGATATAGTTTTAGATTTTTATGGTGCATTTGATTGATTGAATAGTGTATAGTTTTTTAATTAAGTTAGTTTGTCTATATATTTTGTTGCAATATCATGGCTCTTTAATACCATTTGCCCAAAAACCATAACTCACTTAATATGACATTTGTTGATATGATATTTTTTAGTTAATTAATTTAATTAAAAGAACATAGAAAATTTTCAACCTTTCATTTGTGTAGGCTACTATGAATATCTTAAAATGTTATCCACTTCATAATTACTCATAATTAAATTAGAATTCTAAAAACCCCATTCCAAAATAAACATATCCATTAACATATTTATAATTAATCTATTTTTTAAAACATAAATTGACTTAAATATTCTCATTAACATCATTTTTAAGCTACCTATCAATATTGGTTTTTAAATTAAATTTTTTACACTGGTATAATATTCTTCACTTTTTTAGAGCATGTGTTTTTTCTTAGCTTATGGTCATTTTTGAAAAGTTAAATTTTCAAGTATTTCATTTTAATTAAAACTTCTACATTTAAATATATTTTGTACTTAGCAATATGGAAAAATTTATAGTTTATATAATTTTTAAAATAAAAAATTTGGAAAGCATTCCATAATAATTTTTTAATGAAAAAAACATAAGCACATATTTCTCATAACACATTTACATTTTAATTTTTCCTTTCTTTCTAAAATATAGAATAAGATTCCTAATAATTGAAATTTACCCCCACTTTACTATGGAAATTCTTTAACATGTAAATATAATTTTGTTACAAAACCATACCTCATAAATACCATATGTCCAAAAAATCACAAGTATATGACACATGTTGACATGATATTTTTTTAAGTTAAACAATTTAATTAAAAGAACAAAAAGAATAATGTGTAGGTTATATCTGCACCATCTACATACTAATTAGTACTAATTAAATTAGAATTATAGAAACCCTGTTCCAAGATAAACATTTCTTTTGGCATAATTATACTTAATCTATTTCGTAAAACATAAGTTCACTTAATTATTACTGGTTAATATTAGCTTTTAACATACTTATTAATATTAGCTTTTAATATGCATTTTTGTTGATGCTTTTTTATTCCTTTTATAATGTGCTTTCTAGGATTTTCTTTTTGGTCTATGCAAGGTAATCTAGCTTAACACCTTTCTGCATAGTCTACCCCATGCATAATATATTGCTTAAGCAGATTGTTGAACTCTGAGTTGTGAAGATTCACAACTGTGAGTTGTGAAGATTCACCATACTAGGTCAAATTAAATAAATACACGAGTTCATCACTGAAACTAATTTTCATCTTTTAGATATGTGAAAGTGATGATTGGGTCTAACATCTTCTGTGAGTTGTGATGATTCACCATACTAGGTCAAATTAAATAAATACACGAGTTCATCACTGAAACTAATTTTCATCTTTTAGATATGTGAAAGTGATGATTGGGTCTAACATCTTCTCCACAGTAGATGAAATGAAAAAATTAGGCAACGGGTTTATAATCAACTGAGCCTTTGCCCAAGTGGATAAAGAATCGCACAGTCTAATGGCACACGTGTACAAAAATTCCCCTAATAAGCTTAAGTGTTTTTTTTTATTATAGTAGTATAAACTTATTTTAGCTTTTAATTTTCATTCATAATACAAAAATAGAAAACTTGGTAGGGATAAAGATTCATGGAAAGATCAATGGGTTGCGACTGTACAAGTTCGTGGAGTTGCTGCTCAACAAGAGTAGATAATTTGTTCAATGTGAGGAAGTGGTTTTTTTGCTTATGGGTGGAGGACATGAAGAACACATTTAGTCACCTGTGATGCATCTTCCAAATGATTAATATGAGCATCTAAGTCATACACTTTATCTAAGAGTTCTTTCTTCACTGTCAAATCAAAGGTCATCGTCGCTTACCGGAAGAGGTTCTTGACATTCTCACGCAAGGGACCAATAACTTTATTCTTCTTCACTAGAACACCACTACAGTTCAAAATTTGACAGATCATATATTATGACTCCTACATAAACTATGGAAAAATGTCTAGGATAGAGGTGTCTTCCTTAATTTTATCAGGGATCTGGTTCTTGAATAGCTCTTAGGGATCTAATGTGGATTTTTGTAAGGTAGTGACAGTGTCGTGGAACACAAGGTTATGGGCGACAATTTAGTTATATTTCGCTTCATAAAAAGTGAAACATTCAGTAGGGGAATAGGCGACGAAATATTCAGGCAACGCTTCAACAAAAGGTGCAAGTGTAGGCGACATTGATTGCAATTTGGAATGAACATCATTTTCCTGAGTTTATACTACATACTTTTCGAGGCACAACTAATTTTATATGGTAGCGGAAACATGGAGTTTGTGTTCCCATTCTTCACAAGTATGTTGAAGATATATTCATCGGGTCTCTTCTAAATAAGACAACTCCCCATCTGAGGCACAGAGGCATGAATAAAAAATATGCTAAGGGTGTCCACTGAAATGGGATCTGGTGGTGGAATTCACAATTGTAGTGGTTGGCCGCTAGAACCTAAGACCTTTGACTAGTCTTGCAATGAAGATTCTCTCTGTAAATCAAATTTCTTATTATGTTTAATTCTATGAAGAACAGGGGTCAAAATAAAAGTAATGAGGTTATGTTGTTGTGAGGAAATGGAGATCACTTGATGACACTGCTCAAGGTCTTTCATAAATTAGCCACTGGCCCGACATAAATGAACGAATTGGTGGAAGAAGATAGATGAGGTGAAGTAGCAACACGAGGAGAAACAATTGATGGTGGGGGAATGATAGTGCTAGGAAAACCAACATAAGTGACAAAAGTAGAGGTAGTTTCCATATCTATTGGCTCATCAATGACAATAGGTGAGTCCCTATGCTATGATAAGGTTTCTTCTGATGAATGGGGTATCTCTTCGGAGGCCACATGCGGAGATAAGGGTTGTTCTTCATCAATGGAAAAAACATGATTGATGGATGGAGGCTCGACATCAAGGTCGATGAAGGTGGATGTAAGGTTAGTGTTGTGGAGTTTGTGAGGTGAAAGGAAAGTAAGGATGGTGGCGGGTTGAATGATGGATGCAATAGTGGGTGGTGCAGTGGACATAGGAGTGATTTGATGTACATGAAGAGTTTGCTGAACAAAAGAGCCTACCTTCGACAAAGTAGCATGGGTTGAGCTCACACACTCCCTATCTTTCTTCAGTAGGGGTTGGAGATCTTCTGACATATATTTAGAGTGCTTTTGAAAAGATGAAGGGACATCTTTGATAGGCTTTAGTTCATCAAAGTTGTATAGGATCTTTCCATTCCGCTGCCACGAGATGACCAATGGCCAAGTGATCACTTCAAAGTGGAAGTCATTCTCACTTATGTACAATGACAATTTATACATAGAAAAAGCTGTATGAGAGACATGCTTCAACCGAAGATAACAAGAAATATGAGATATATCGAACTAGGCCTAAGGAGAGTACTGTATGAGTAGAGAGAGTGACACTCGCGAAATGGTTCTAGTCACATCATTCATTTTTTTGAACGAGTGGACAAATACAATATCATTAAAATCTTTTTTGACAATATCTTCAGTGTTGTGCCAAGGTGCATAAGCATATGAAAGAGGTTCATCTTCCACAATGATGGCAAGGTTGCGGCCTTCTAGAGCACACCATTTGGACATAACAAGGGAAAGAATTAGAAATCCAAAAATAAAATATTTGGGTTGAGCATAAACCTTATTGATGGCTTCAAATAACTCATGAAGGAGATAGCTAGACCAATTTGGATGATCACCTTAGATGCAAGCTTCTGCAACTGAGATGGCATCAAACAAACATTATCCTCTGGTATAATGACACATGATTTTGGTGGCGATAATCGTAGCAGCAATGTGAATCAACATATTATTGATCATATCAATAACAACTCCATGACATTTTCTAGTGGTTCCCTACTTCTTATACAAATTATTCTCATCTATCTTCTTGCCACATTTAGAAGTTTTCTGAAAATCCTAGCCAATGTCAACACCATAAGCGGATAATCTTGTGATTCTATAGATATCTACCACATGAATGGGGTATTCCCAATCCAACCAAAGAGAACCCCAATGAATTTGAATGATTAGTAACTTGTTGCAGTAAATTACCTCACCAGTGGTGCGAAAAATAGGTAAGTTGTGCATAAGAAGGAGAGTGGAATGCTTCAAGGGAAAGAAGAGTGGTCTAACTTTCATGGTAGATTGCGCATTGGAATGGGTATTGGGCTCCATAGAAACATTGGTCCAAAGCACAAGCAACAAAGTGGGATCAGAGAGGTCATTATAAACAAGATGGGCTTTGTCATACTTCCCCAAGAGGTTGTCCTAGCAGTGAATACGAGAGTAAATAAGGTACAATTTGACAACATTTCTAACTTGGTGAACCATGGTTAAAGAATGATGGGTATACATAAAAAAAATAGAGTGGAAAAAAAGTTAAGTGGTAACATAATGAGAGTGGAAACTAAGAATGTGAGAAAAATAAAGATGAAAATGAAGACAAAGATCGAGAATATATAGAAAATTCGACTAGGTGGAGGACTTAGCCATTAAGCATGAGCAATATGAATTAAACTTGAATTAGTGACAGATGATTTGAACACATATTGAGGAATGTCATGACATAACATAACATCTAACTGTAGAAGGAAATATTATTGGGCATTGGGAGACAAACTTGGTAACTAAATCAGACATGACTAGAAATAATGATAGATAAGACAATCATTAATGACACTAACAAGATAATATATGACAAAATTTCCCTGACCGCAATGGGTTGAAACCGAAAGGACAACAAACTTGCAAAAAAGACTGAAAACACAAACTACTAACTTGTTGAAATACTTGTTGAGGGAACTATCCTACCTAAATTGAAAAATAGGGCTTTAGGTGAGCGCCATTCAACCATCTAGAGAAAAGCGTTGCATCTAATTGAGCAAGAAAAGAAACACCAAAATATTTGATTTCCGCAAAACAAAAAGTACCAAGCCAATGCATTTGGAGCTTATAATGATTCTTGTGATACTTGTTGTCATAGAGTAATACTCAGTCACCCAGAGAAAATGATTTCTTCTTGATTTTTTGATTGTGCCAAGCCTTCTCGCACTCATTCTCAACAACTTGATGAAAATAAGTAAGAAATCATGACTCATCTAGCTGTGATAATTCATGCACTCGTTCAGGAATGGACTCATCTTAAGAAAATTCATTTTCATGAGAAATGAAAATATTAGGAATAATAAATTGAACAGGAACAACAAATTCTTTCCCATAAACCAATTAAAAAAGAATGTACTTTTGAAACTGCTTGACTATAGTTCAGTAGGCCCACAAAGTAGCAGGAACTCGTTCATCCTAATCATCTTTGTTTATAGAGAAAAAATTAGTAAGTCATTTCTCTAAAAAATTATTAAAAGCTTCGATAGTCCCATTAGCTTCTGGATGATAAGGAGTTATCTTATAGTGTTTCGCCATGAAATTATGCAGTAGAGCCTGGACAATTTCATTTATGAAATGGGAATCTTGATCACTTGTAAGACTTGATGGACAACAAAACATGGTAATAATGTTTTCAAAGATAAATAGAACATCCATATTAGTAGTGCAATCTTTTAGTGGAGCAACTTCTACCCAACGAGTCTAATAATCCACCATGGTAATTATATGTTCAGCATTCAAATGACGAGTAAGAGGATGAATGGGCCCAATGAAATCAACTTCCCATTTCTCAAAAACAACAAGATATTGCACAAGATATAAAGGTATTTCATCGAAATGCAATGTTCGGCCAACCCATTGAAAGACATCACAAGATGATGGTAGTACTATAAATTTGAATTGAGTTGACAAAAGAAAGATGATTTTGATAACCACATGTTCATAATAAACCAAGAATTTTGGGTGTAACTACACCTCACATCTCTAATATTTCATTAGGGGATTAGTCATGTTATAGAGTGGTATCAAAGTTGTAGTTCAAACACTAGACTTGAATGGGCTAGAGATATATTATAGAAATATAAATTATATCTCTAATACAGAGTGGTACCAAAGATAAGGTTTAACACTCAGACTAAATGGGCTTAAGAGAAGTAGAATTATCAGAAATAAAATAGGAGCTTAAGGTTCAACATTTGAACTGAAAATGCTTGGAGTAGAGAGATTTAATTTGAATGTTTTTTTTGAAGACTTTGCACACTATAGACCTTATTAATTCATCTAACATAAATATAAATGTTTTAAATAGTAGTTTCAAAATAACCTAGGTTCTATTGTTCCCATAATAACTTAATATGTTCAACTATTGTTTATGATTTTTTGAAATTAATAGTTATATGTGTTATTCCAACACAAGAAGATACATTTCTCGCAGATAAAAGGAATGTAACATCCCACCCCAAATTTACCCACTTTAACTTGCTCACCAAGGTAAATATGGGATGAGAGTTAATATGCATTAACAAACTACAAGTAACATAGTCATGAAGTGTTTGTATAAATGAATAATTTGGACCACCAATTTCCCAAGGTTTTCACTTTGACATACAATCTCTGTTTGACTATCATAATCCCTTGTTTGGAAGATATCCACGAGGAGACAACAAATAATAATTATGAGAATATTTTGACACTTCTTCGGACTCTCTTTTTCCCCTACAATTGTCGTTTAGGACCTCAAAACAACCTAATAATATTAGTAGCCAAAAAAAGCCAAAAATCCAAAGTTGTTTTAAATTTAAGGAAACAAAACTGAAAGGAAATAGTGTTAGGTGATGATTGGATGATAACAGTGTGATCATGTGTCGCTGGGTGTTTGCAGTTAGTTCTAAACACATTGACCCAATCTTTCATAAATATATATTAGAAATTGGGCCATGCACATTAACTCTCATTTCAATTTTACCTAGGTGAGCAAGTTAAAGTGGGTGAATGTGTGGTGGGTTGTTACAAGTAATGTGAAATAGAATGGTCCAATACAACTTGGACATAAGTTCTCATAATAAAGAAGAGTAGTTGGATGAGATGAGGGAAACCGAGACACCTTCCAATTGGATAGAGACCCTCAGAAGCATTAGGCGTAAAATCATGAGATATAATACTAATAATGAGAAAAGTCTCATAGCCCAAGAGAAGAAGGAAGAAGTAAACGTTGTAATGTTGCAAGATCTATTAGACTTGTAGTGAAAAAGGTAAAATGAGCTACACGAAAATAATTTGGACAAGCCTAGATCGAGAATGGACTATATTCCATCTATAATTTAGGAGTATGGCTAGAAACTATGGCAAGGTTGAAGAAAGTAGAGAAAGAAAGAGGTACAAGTGTGGAAGAAAGGATAAAACCAGTGAGGCTACCTCAAAGCACACCTCTAAAGGTGCAAATGATACTTCTTATATGATATCCAACACAAAAACCATGTTAGGGCTACATGAGAAGAGGAGGAAGAGGGTTGTGAATGGTGCATTTCCTAAGGAATTGAAGAATGATAAAACTCCTACTTTTAATGTGAAGAAGATAAAACTGTAGGTTTTAATGCCGTACAGAAATTACCTGCATATGAATTCTAAATAAGAGGAAAAATAAAAATGTGAGAGAACAACACATAAAACACATATACATAGATATTTCCCACTGGATCCCAAAACCGAGACTACCAGCTTGATATTTCATTATATTCCTTTCAATGTTACAATACATATTTATACATGCCAAAATATCCAATACCATGGACGGAAGAAACCATCACGTCCAATACCATGGACCAAAAAACCATCGCATCCAATACCATGGACCGAAAACCATCGCGTCCAAAAAACATGTGCGAAAATCATGCAAAACCATAGGTGGGTCCGCCCAACCTAACATAGGGTCCAAAACCAAAATTTTCTGGGGCGCTGCCCCGGACCCCATAAAGTGGGGTTACGGGTACCCCTCACACCCCCTGTTAACTATGTGGAAAGAATATAACACAACCCAATAATCTCCCACTTGTTGTTTTCTTTCCACATGAGAGCTTAGTCATTTTTCCAGCCCTGAAACACTCATTGTTTCTCTACACCAAGAGAACTTCTCAGAGCTAACAAATTTTGTCAATGCATCTGCAGTATTCTTCAAAGTGTCCACCTTTACCAGCAACACCTTTTTGTCTTCTATCATAACCCTCACAAAGTGATACTGAACGTCAATGTGCTTTGTCTTTGAATGATAAGCAGGGTTCTTTGCCAAGAAAATTGCACTTTGGCTGTCACAGTCTATCCTTATAGATCCCTATAGTAACCCCATACTTGAACACAATCTTTGCAATCAAACAGCTTCCTTGCTTGCATGAGTGGCTGCCATGTATTCTGCCTCTGTAGTTGATAGTGCCACTACAGATTGTTTCTTACTCATCCAATTGACTGCACCTCCAAATAGGTTAATTATATTGTTCATTAAATTAAATCATCTTTAACTATAGTATTGTTTCAATAGTACACATTGCATTTCAATAGATAACAGTTCTCAAACAAGTTATAAACCAAGGAAATGGTGTCACCCTTTCTTTACCACTCAATCTAAAAGAAATATATCAAACCATTTTACAAGAAATAAAAAGTAATTCTACTTAGAGAAAATATAATTATCTTAATATTTTGACAATATCTGAAATTCCTTGCTAGAAAGGACCTCTCCTCCCATGCTTTGAGTATGGATATTACGTCCAGTACTGTCCCCTGAGATCTTCCTGTTTGGAGACTTGATTAATAGAGTGTTGATCTAGGTCCAGATGTGACAAAGGTCCCTTCCAAGACCTTTTACTTTCATGATGTGTTAAATTGCATTTTTAAAAGAACATAAATGAATACATGTGAATGTTGTAGAGAAGAGGAACATGACATTCATCAACACATGAAAACATAAGCCATTGATAATTGAGTTTGTCCAGGAGGGACTACATCTCTGGGCCCTGATGTTAAGTTTGTGTAGTCTGCTACATTAAGTGTTGTCAATAGTGATGATGTACATAAGAGGTGATGTCACTATCATACAAGGAAAATGTCTCATGCAAGAGTGAAACCAAGAGATGTTCCCCTATACGAACTCTTAGTCAAAAGGACTCTTACCAGTATGACACAAAAATCATGTATGATGATCATCCCCCCAACACGGAATAAAATGGATCTCAATGCAAACATACATGATGACAACATGAGTATCCCATAAGCATGACGACAAAGGGTTCTCAGACTAAACATGACGAATCATGAAAACAAGGACATCCTAAAAATGATTATGTATCACATCAAGTGGGAATCATGAAAACAAGTAAGAGACAAGATCCCACATCAAACATCAAACAAGGATTTGTGCAGCACAATGCACATCAAAAGAAGTACATGAACGTACTGCATATAACTCACATCCAAGGGTCAAGTGTAGAAAAGGATGTCAAACTTTTGAAGTTGGCCACTCCACCAATCTCGCGGCGTCGCCTCTCATGGAATGGTTGCTTGCACATGAATACTAACACCAGCACTCCACTTAGAAAAGTGGCTTTATGAAAAGAGAAAATGGGAAATATGAATGCACAATCAGATTTGTGACGTCGAATAGTGCAAAATCAACTATCAAATTTCTGAATTCTAAGAAAGTGGAAATCTAGGGCTCAAGGAATCTTTTAGATTCCCTGTAGATTCCTTAAAGATTCCCTCCTTCGAGTCCTCTGCAAATCTGCTGCTCAGATCAGGAAACTGATTGTGCCATTAGGTTCATATCATTGAGAGGTGTAAGATCAACATAAAATTTGTCCAATTTGGACACTGCAAAAATTTCACCCTCCTGGAAATATTGCCCAATCATGGTTCCACTTGCAATAAATTAATTAAAAAAATATCACCTCGAATTCCGTGTCTGGTCCTGGTTCCTCCATGCTGCTTGGGCGCACTGTGCAAATGAGGTTTATATAAATAATTAATTTCTTGTACTCCCAATTGCCCATGGTGGGCATGGATAATATTCACATTCATCACCTCCCAGTTACCCATGGCACGAATAATATTCAAATTCATCACCTTTCTACTATTATTCTGAAGAATATATGTGAGATTGAAGAGATAAATTCCATCCTTCTTTTCTTCTACTTTTGTTAGCTTGCTTGTATTTTTTCAAGTCCTCAACCGAAGCCAATAGATTCCACTTATTTTCATGTGAGAAACTACAAAATCACCAAAGATGATATGCCGGAAAAACCCCATGTGAAGACTCAATTCCAATGGGAATGTGTTACCATGTTTTCCCAACAAGCCAAATATAACACTTGTCACACCTACTAGACCAAGGTAGTTTTTTTGTTTTTATTATTACCTTCTTTAAACATTAAACATATTCAATGACCATAGTCAAGAGAACTAATTGTAAAAATTTTAAATAAATTAATTCTCAGACGCACCCCAATACTCATACCACACATCCCACATATCCATACACAACCTAAGTATTGGATGGTAATCAATACTTAATTACCAGATAATGTGATGAACAGTTAGATTTGACAATGAAGGGTCGATAGTCCGACTAGGGTTGAACTCTCATTTGTATATTTTTTTTGGCATGGTGTTAAATGGATTTGCCTCTCTCTTTTAGGAACTGGAAATATGTATTAGGTTATGAACATTCTTTATTTATATAATCTAACTCATGGTTGAGGAGGGACTGTAATTTTATCGAAATATATGGTTGAGGATGGACTATAATTTTATGGAACATCCCTTTTCTGAATGGTGAATGTCCTACCTATGGAGCACATGGTCTCTAGATATATCGACCAAACTTGCAAAACCCATATTGGGTCTTGCAGATCCATATTTTGTCACTATATACCCCTTCTCTCTTGAGCCCTATATTGCTAAAATATGGAGCTTACACCACACCAACACATACATTTTATGCACTATCTATATATATATATATATATATTCTTTTCCTTTTTCTTTTTGCATCCAATATTGTTCATTAAATTAAATCATCTTTAACTACAGTATTGTTCAATAGCACACATTGCATTTCAATAGATAACAATTCTCAAACAAGTTATCAACTAAGGATATGGTGTCATTCTTTCTTTACCATTCAATCCGAAAGAAACATATAAAACCATTTTACAAGAAATAAAAAGTAATTCTACTTAGAGAAAATATAATTATCTTAATATTTTGACAATATCCGAAATTCCTTGCTAGAAAGGACCTCTCCTCCCATGCTTTGAGTATGGATACTATGTCCAGTGCTGTCCCCTTAGCTCTTCCTATTTGGAGACTTGATTAATAGAGCGTTGATCTAGGTCCAGATGTGACAAATGACCCTTCCAAGACCTTTTGCTTTCGTGATATGTTAAATTGAATTTTTAAAAGAACATCAATGAATACATGTGAATGTTATAAAGAAGAGGAACATGACATTCATCAACACATGAAAACATAAGCTATTGATAATGGAGTTTGTCCAGGAGGGCTACACCTCCGGGCCCTGATGTCAAGATGGTGTATGCTGTTGCATTAAGTGTTGTCAATAGTGATGATGTACATAAGAGGTGATGTCGCTATCATACAAGGAAAATGCTTCACGCGGGAGTGGCACCAAGAGATGTTCTGCTATAGGAACTCTTAGTCAAAAGGAATCCTACTAGTATGACACAAAACTCATGCATGATGATCATCCTGCCAACATGGAATAAAATTGATCTCAATGCAAACATACATGGCAACAACATGAGTATCCCATAAACATGATGACAAAGGGTTCTCAGACAAAACATGATGAATCATGAAAACAAGTACATCCTACAAATGATTCTGTATCACATCAAGTAGGAATCATGGAAACAAGTATGAGACAAGATCCCACATCAAACATCAAACAAGGATTTTTGCAGCATAATGCATATCAAAAGAAGTACATGAACATACTGCACATAACTCACATCTAGAGGCCACTGTAGAAAAGGATGTCAAACTTCTGAAGTTGTTCACTCCATCAATCTTGCAGCATCGCCTCTCATGGAATGGTTGCCTACACATGAATACCGACACCTACACTCCACTTAGAAAAGTGGCTAAAATATGAAAAGAGAAAATGGGAAATATGAATGCACCATCAGATTTGTCACGTTGAATATGGAAAAATCAACTATCAAATATTTGAATTCTAAGAAAGTGGAAATCTAGGGCTCAAGGAATCTTTTAGATTCCCCCTAGATTCCTTAAAGATTCCCTCCTTTGGGTCCTTTGCAAATATGCTGCTTAGATCAAGAAACTGACTATGCCATTGGGTTCATATCACCGAGAGGTGTAAGATTGACATAAAATTTGTCCAATTTGGACACTGCAAAAATTTCACCCTCCTAGAAATTTTGCCCAATCATGGTTCCACCTGCAATAAATTAATTAAAAAAAATATTGCCTCGAATTTCGTGCTTGCTCCTGGTTCCTCCATGCTACTTGGGCGCACTGTGCAAATGAGGTTTATATAAATTCTCTGGTAGATTTACCAATGGTGTAATGGTAAAGATCTCCAAATTTGGTGGAGGAGGTTGAGTGGTCAAACGCCACCTCCTCCATGTTTAAGCTTTTATTGTTTTAAGAACCACGACAATTTGTTTTTGGGGGTTGGGTCTGCATTGGGTGGCTTACCCCCACAACCTCTGCAACACATGGCACATATGTTACCGACCAGCGTGGTTTGGTGGTTGCAATAAGTTTGTTCTAACACATTAATGGGGGGTGTTGGTATGATGGTTATGGCATTCAATGTAAGGTTGTCGTGTAGGCAAGGCCAGCCCTCCAGCTATTTATTTCAAACCTTTTTGAAATTTTGAGCATGGTCTCGTACATTTCCTTTTCATCCTCTATCACTTTGCATTCCATTGTTCATGCTTGCAATTCACTTCCACGCAGAGACTGCTCCAATACCACTTGATCTAGGTCCAGGTGTGACAAAGGACCCTTCCAAGACCTTTTAATTTTGTGATGTGTTAAATTTTATTTCTAAAAGAACATAAATGAATACATATACATGCTGTAAAAAAGAGGAACATGACATTCATCAACACATGAAAACATAATTCATTGATAATGGAGTTCGTCCATGAGGGACTACATCTTCGGGCCTCGGTGTCAAGATGTTATAGGCCGCTGCGTTAAGTGTTGTACATAAGAGATGATGTCTCTATTATACAAGGAAAATTCCCTCAAGCAGGATCACCTCGATCTGCTTCTAAGTTTCTGGTTCCTGCATGAAGCTAATATAATATATTTTTGATTTAAATCACAACCAATGGTTTTGTTTTTGCATTGTGATAGGCTGAATTCTGGATATGCTTGTTGCTGACACTGTTAGGGTACTTGCCAAGAATATTATATGCCATCTATGCTATCACCAAGTGACACTATGATTGGATATGATTTCTTTTGTTTGTGATTGAATATGATTTCTTTTGTCTAGAGATTGGCCCTATGTAAATTGCCTTCTCATGTACAAAGAACTGAGTTTCTTTGTTATGTTTTTTGTAAGGAGATTATGGGAATTAATGGATCTGAATTTCAGTGTCCATAACTAAATTTTGTAAGGAGAGTATGGGAAATAATGGATCTGATACTGTAAGAAGCCTTGGTTTGTGTATATATTTTTCTAAATAAAGGATCAATTTTAAATATTTATAAATTATATTTGACTATAATTATTGTTTTAGCAAGTTTTATTAAAGGATTGTGGTTAAATATTATTTGCAAATAGATGACTGCATTGTAATTGAGATGTATGAAATATTGATTTTGTTCATAAAATAAACATTATATGCACATATATATTATAATAATTATATATATATAATATATATATAAATATTCTTTTCCTTTTTCTTTTTCCATACAATATTGTTCATTAAAAGAAATCATCTTCCACTACAGTATTGTTCAATAGCACACATTGCATTTCAATAGATAACAATTCTTAAACAAGTTATCAACCATGGAAACAATGTCATCCTTTCTTTACCATTCAACTTAAAAGAAACATATCGAACCATTTTACAACAAATAAAAAGTAATTCTACTTAGAGAAAATATAGTTATCTTAATATTTTGACTATATCTGAAATTCCTTCCTAGAAAGGACCTCTCCTCCCATGCTTTGAGTATGGATATTACATCTAGTACTATCCCCTGAGCCCTTTCTATTTGGAGACTTGATTAATAGAGAGTGCTTTATACTCCCATTCTTCTAGCACCAAGTCCACAGTTCAGCTAGAGTTTCCCTTCAAGCTCTCAAGTCTAGTTCAAGGCTTCCCTGGCTCATAGTCCAGACCAGGAATACCATCGACAATGTCCTTCCCAACCTTCCTGGTTGTTCTTTGTTCAAGTTATCTCTTCCTCTCACTCTTCCTCCAAGATCCTATTGTATACCTTTTCTTTTCTTTTTAGAGAGAAAATGGAGTAATTGTATATAAATGTCTCACAAAAGAAAGTTATCATTTGAGGTCTCTTTCTATGAATACTATGATTACCAAAGTTTCCTCAAAAGAGAAATTAACCCAAAAACTTATATATATAATGTTTCACTAGGATTTTATCTAAGCCCAACATTTACCATGTTTTTCCAAATTGAAAACAAGTGAACTAAAATCCATAGAAATTGGGGGTCTTACATATTCCCCCCTTTGGATGTAACACATTCCTCGATGTTTATTCTTTCCCACATAATAGGTGAGGGTACATCTCTCACATAAATTCAAAATTACGAGAGAAAATGCAAAAAAATTCGCTCTCATAAAAAGTAATTGAAGCTGATATGGATGGTTTAAAGAATGGAATGGAAGCTAAGATGGATGGTATAGAAGAAAAATTGAAAGGAAAGATGGAAGATTGGAAGATAGATTTCACAAATTTTCTACAAGAAATTCTTACTAACAACAAAATGGTAGTAGAGGAAACACATTATGAGGAAAAAATAAATGTTAATCATGATTTCATAGACTCTAACATTGTATTGAAGACCCACCACATTCAAAAGATAGATATGAGTAAGTTTGATGGAAAGGATCCCGTAACTTGGATACTACAGATGGAGCAACATTTTGATTTGCATAATGTGTAAAAGACACAAAAGGTACGGATTGAACCTTTATATTTGGAACCCAATCAGTTTGTATGGTATCGATGGCTTTGGTCTTGTAAACAAATTGTCATGTGGTCAATTTTTACAAAGGAAATGATAGCACATTATGAGGATACATAGAGCAACACCTTATTTAGCTAAAAGATAAATCTAAAAAAAAAATGGCAGAGCACATTGAGGACTTCCAAAAATTACATATAAGGTTAAATGATATTCCAGAGAAGAATATGATTGAAATACTCATAGAGACTTTAAATGATAACATCCAATGTGAGGTTCACCAATGGGAACCTGATTCATTAGAGACGGCATTCAGGTTGGCAAGAAAAATTGGAAGAAAAATTATGGCAACACTGAAGCCTACCACTCATAGTTATAAAAACGGAAGTGTTGTTGCTCCTAGCCTCCCACAACCTACAAGGTTGACACCACAAAAATTGGAAGAAAAAACAGAAAAGGGGCTTTGTTACTGTTGTGATAGAAAATACACTAAGGTCATAAGTGTGCCAAGAAGAATTATTTTACATCGATTGTGAAGAGGAGGAAGAAAAGAATCAAGAAACATCAAAAGAAGAAGATATACACTAGGAATCAACCCTAGAGAAAGAAGAAATGAATCTGACCATATCTTGTAATGCATTGGCAGAAATTACCACTCCTCACACTCTCAAGATAGAAGGACATATCAAGAACAAAAAGGTTCAAACAATGAAATATCACATCGAGCATCAACATCAAGTTCTCCAACTTTTAAAAGATAACCTCACTTTCATGCAGAATCGAATGAAACCATAGGCAGATAAAAATCGCAATGAAAGAAGTTTTCATGTAAGCAACTTGGTATTTTTATGGCTACAACCATACAAGAAAATGTCCCTCAGGAAATTTAAGAACAATAATAAATTATTACAAGAGCACCATATTCCTTACAAGCTGCTGCAAAAGATTGGTACTATGACATAAAAATTGGAGCATCCTGCATCTTCTTGAATGCACCTAATTTTCCATGTTTCATGCTTAAAGAAAGCTATAGGTGACAAGATCCCAATTCAAACAATATTGTCGGAACTTGATGAGGAAGGAAAATTCTTATTGGATACTAAAGAAGTCATGGAATCAAGAATCTGACAACTACATAATCGATCAAATTTAGAGCATCTCATCAAGTGGAAGAACTTACTTTCTAAAGATTCCACATGGGAGGATGAGAATTTTATACAAAAGCATCCAAAACTAATTAAGTGTTTCGGAAAACACTCGTTTGGAGGAGAGGAGCACGTTAGGTCCCCATACGACTAGTGTAGCCCCTTATTGTTATTAGTGCAACCCCCATATTGTTATTATTGTGCCCCATAGAAGACCACTATTGTTATTGTTGTGCCCTTACATTATTATTGTTATGTCGGCTTTGATTATATTGTGACCCCTTAGACTCATATATATAAAAATGAGGTTTCTTCATTTGTATCATCCAAGAATTGTTCATTTTTGTAAGGTAAAGGAGGTTTCCCCCCTTAAAGAGGCTGATTTGCAAGTCGTTGATACATCATTTCTTATATTTTGTGAGTTGGTTGCATAACATATTTCTAGTGCAACAACGACATGAAAAATCCCATTGTCATTGCGTGCTCCAACTCATATTATTTCTCTTAACATAAGTGTGAAAACAATACAGTATTGCTTAAAAAATCGTATAAAATATATGAAGCCACTATGTGGGCAAGCTTTGGTAGTGTTACAAGAGGAAATGAGACATGTTCAATATATATTGATTGATGATATGAGCCTTATAGGTCCTAGACTATTCATACAAATAGATTCTCATGCGAGAAGTCTTTCTTGAAAATAAGGACTGTGAAGGACTGTCATTTTGGTTGTAGGTCCATCATTCTTATTGGTGACCTTTCCTAGCTACCTCCTATTAAGACTAAACCCTTCTATGCATGTAGAACAACTCGGAAATTTTTTTGGGAAATATTCAACATTTTAGTGGATCTAGACAAAATTTATAGGCAATAAGGAGATGATCCAAGACAAACATCTTTTCGTAATATTTTAACAGATATTAGAAATGTATAGCATTCTCTTGCTAAGTGGGATTTTCTTATGACCTGTGTTGATAGTTTCTCGGATCGATGCCTAATGATCAATTTGCACAATCAAAGAATTCTTAAATCATTAAATTCTCCTATTGCGAGATTTGTTGTAGAAAGTAGTAGAAGAACATAAATAAGTGATATTGTGGTGATGATATATTGGAGCATGAAGTGCTGCTATGTCATCGAGAGAGTGTGATGTTAACGTGTAATTTGTTGGTTTAAGTCAGTATCATTAATGGTGCACTTGGATATAGTGAAAATATTTTATTTGTGCTTGGTTCAAATCTACCACAAATTTCACAATTTGTTATAGGTATGTTTGAGAAGTATTGTGGTGTTCCATTGGATAAGGATTTTCTAATTCTTGTACCTATTCCACCTATTCTTAGGGGAAATATGAGGAAACTTCATTTTTAAATGGCATGGGTACTAACCATACACAAATCACGGGGGATGACTTTGCAATGAATGGTTGTAGATATTGGAGATAGAGAAAGGAAATGTATAACATTTATAGCTATATATAGAGTGAATTCAATAGATGGTTTGTGGATTTTAATGTCTTTTCCTTTTCAATGTTATGCATAAATGAAAGATAATGGATATGTTACACTTAGAAAGAAAGAGGAGGAAGGATTAAAGTCAATATCATTTTTGGGGTATTTATCTTCAATAAAGTTTAGTTTTTATGGATTTTTCTTTTCAGTAAACTGACTATTTTAGAGAAAATGTTTGATTTCTTGAACTGTAGTTGTTTGCATTTTTCTCTCATTATTTTGAATCCTTTTATATCTAAGTTTAAATATAAAAGAAGAAAAATCATAAATGAATAGTTTTCTTTCTATTAATTTCTTTTATTTCAATGTACTCATTTTAATTGTATGTTTTTGTCAATGATTCACAGATATGGAGAACAATGATGGTCATTATTACATGACAAAGATTAATTCTATTATGAAAACCATTGGTTTTGTTACCTTTATTTTCACAAGGTTTGATAGAAGGAATGGCTTCCATCCTGATTTTGTCAATGAGCATATCCATGATTCGAGTAGAATGAAATTGGATGTTCAAAATTTATATCATTTTCACCAAAGAGAATTCGGGAGGAAGACTATAAGGGACAGGATTAAAAGAGTGAATTATCATGATCATAATTCTGTTGATTTGAATTGGTGTTACTTTTTCCACCACTATGTGTGTGTTTTGGAAGAGGTTTCCATCAAATAATTATGTTGTGGTCGATTGTTAAGAGTTGAATTTTGTTCTGGAATCTATTTTTATTGTTATTTTTATTTGTTTCAATGTTAGTAAACTTTGAATTTTTGTGATTGGTTGTGTAACATTTAAAATTTCATCTCATTTCATTATCGCATTGTGACCAAAATTGTCAGAATCGTGCTTTCTTAACTATCGTCAATGCCTGTTAGTGATTGACAACAATTGTTGTTGATGTTGAAATTTATGTTCTCTTCAATGAATTTAGTTTGTCCTATGCTTATACTTACTCTTCAGTATTTTTATTTATATTGATTGTTTTTATTTTTTCTAAGATTGTTTTTGTGTAATTATATTAAACTTTCATTTCTTTAATTTATAGTGTTTTATATTTTATTATATTAATTTTCTTTATATTACTTTATCTTCTATGTTTTTCCCAGGGAAAAAGTATCGCAATTTTCATTATCAAGAAAATTACATATTGTAAATGCCATAGGCATATGCAAAGTAAGTGACTGAAGTCATCTGTGGTCTATTTAGATCTGAAGGAGTCTATACAAAAAACCCAGAGGAGGGTATGCTGCTTGTATCTGATCATATACATTATATATACATATATTCAAAAAATTTGAAAATGTCACCCATGGTGATTATTGTTATGCAGTAATAGATCAAAACTAAAAGAAAAATTAGGGCCTTCAACCCTCTGCAGATCCTGATCAATGTATGGTCTATGGAAGTACTAGTAGATCCGCTCCGATCTTTGTTCATTGATCAACCATTCCCCTCTAGATGATGCATTGCCTCTTTTGAAAGCCTATCCGTGAGTTCATTGCACTCCTTGTAGATATGAGAACATGAAATATGATCAAAATGAGTTTTTAAAAACAAAACATCATCCAATATGGTTTTGAGAGTATGAGCATAACATATAGAAATGTAGTTGAACTAGTTAATAACAATCTTGGAGTCCCCAAAAAACTTGTAAAGCTTGCAATTTTTTTCTAATGCAAAGTATAAGAGATGACGAAGTTTAAGGAGCTCCACAAAATTATTTGTGCCATCCCCCAACCACATGCAAATATGGAAAATATGTGTC